>PVHX01005431.1:0-112405 GCA_004024805.1 Geosciurus inauris | reverse complement strand
AACGTCTCAAGGCAGCACCTGCAGCAGCTGGGGGAGACCCCCAGAAATGAGAGGACGCCAACCACGCCAGCCCTCCCTGCCCCTGACACCTCCTCTTGATCCAATCCCAGGCGATCATATTGCCATTGAGGGCTGCCACTAAGTTGGAGAGAGGGGATTCAAAGCACAGGCTGGACACTGAATAACCAGTTTCTACGCCGCCTCCTCTGCCTGCTGGCTGTGTGATGTTGGGAAAGTCACTCTGCCTCTCTGGGCTTCCATTTCTTTATGAGACATGAAGACCAGACCCATCTCAGAGAGCGGCTGTGATGATCCGTGTGTCGGGCAGGTGCCTGATATTTGTAGAACCTGATGGTAATTTGCTTAGGGCCCAGCAAGAATTTGAATCCAGGGTTCCTTAGGTCCTTGGGGAATAAGCTCCGGAAAGCCCTGGGACAGCTGCAGAAACATCTCTGAGCCTCAGTTTTTCATCCACAAAACGGGCAGCCACTCTCCTGTTTCTGTAGGATCCTGGGAGGGTGTCAGTCAGTTCTCACCACAACACCCGACAGTCCACCTGACAGGGAGAGGGTGATCTTAGCTCACGGTTTCAGAAGTTCCAGTCCTTGGTGGCCTGGCCGCGTCACTGTGGGCTTGCAGAGAGGCAGAACATCGTAACAGGGTGTGGCACAGCATAGCGTCACCTCATGGTCACCAAGAAGGATGGGGGAGGGTTTGGCTCCATCTCCCCCAGTGTCCACTGCCTCAGTGTCACCAGCTATGAACGCGGCAATGGCCTAATCCACCGATGAGGTCAGACCCCCGTGATCCAATTGCTTCCCAAGAGCCCCACCACCAAACATCGGGGACCAAGACTTCGGGGGACTTTCCAAACCCAGGCTGAAACAGGAGGGTGTGAACCCAACTGCGAAATAAGCAGCTGTCCGAGGCCGGAAGGGACCTTGGCAAGGACCTCACCCCACCCCTATCATTTGGGGCCATTGGGCAGATGAGGAAACTGAGGCCCAGAGAAGTCGATCCCTTTCCTGATGTTGCACAGCTGATGCCGGAGTGACCCCAGGAGCTTAGCTTCCTGTTTCCAGGTTCCTCCCTCGTGGCAGACGGGGGCCAGCTTCCCGGGGAATCTCGAGCAAACCACGGTCCCCTCTGGCCTCAGTGTCCCTGTCCAGACACCAAGGAGGCGAACAGGGTGTCCTCCAATGTCCCTTCCTTCAGTTGGGGGCATCTCTGTGTCCAGGCACGTGGTGCTGGGAACATGCCAAGGCGGGGCCCCCTGGCCTTCTCCACCTTCTCTGGCGACAGCCTCTCCTTCAGGGGCTCCATGAGCGACACCCAGAGACAAAGGGCAGCTACAGAGGAGCCCGTGGGGTGCTTGTGGGGGACCAGGTGTCCCCACCCCATCCTATTGGCTGGAATACCCTGAGGACACAGGGCCATCTGCTGGACTCCTAGGCTCTGGTGGAGAACCCAGACCTCTACGAGGGCTGCTGGACACCGAGGAGGGGCGGGGGACACTGAGGAGGGGCGGGGGACACAAGGGAGGCAGAGTGAGGACCCGCCCGCGGGCTCTGGCGTCTTTCTGGGCCGAAGGCAAAATCTGCGTGGCGAGAACTCGCTGTGGGTGCCCCGCCCGGAGCCTCGGGTGGCAGGGTGCTAGCCGGGTGCTGGCCACCGGATGGACGGTCCTGTTCTATCATGGTGGACCCTCTGGGGGTGCCACCTCCTTCTCAGAGAATCGTCCTCAGCTGCCAGGACCCGCCTCTTGGTCCTTACGGCCTACTCCTCTCCGCAGGCAGGCCCACTGACCCCCAGGGTCCTGCCCAGCTGGGACAGCTCCAGAGCCACCTCACCCTCACTCAGCTCCTCCCCTGTCCTATCGGGGGTGCCCCTTGAGGTTGTTCTGAGCTCCGTCCCCAAGTGAATCGCAGGCACCTCGTCCCCACCCCAGGCTTTGCTTCTGGGGCGGCCTCCCAGGACAATCCTCCAAAGGCCCCTTCGCCTGGTGCTGTGACTTTTAGAGAGGGAAGGTCACTTGCCCAGGGTCATGCCAGGCATCCGTGTGACCCAGCTGTGACTCAAGAAATTCCTGGGCTTGGTGGCCTCTGCCGAAGGCCATCGCACCTGCCTGACGTGGGGACAAGGGGGAGGTCTGGAGGCTGGGTCACAGAGACCTTCTCCAGCCAGGCACACAGCTGGCCTTTGGGACAGGGGCACTGGTGAGCAGGGAAATGCGAGAAGGCAGGGAGGGGGCAGGCAGCTGAGGCCACTGGGGAGGGAGGCCGAGGACGAGGACGTCAGGGCCTGAGCAGCCAGGGTCTCAGGTGGCCAAGCCTCCCCGCCGTCTGACAGGCCAGCCTCGCCCTCCACTTCAGCGGCACTGAGTGTTCCAGGGATAATGAGGGACATGGAGACCTGGTCTCCTCCAGCTCCCGGCAGCTGCCGCTGAGCCACCCACACCAGCAAAGGCTGGAAATGCCCCCGATGCTGAGAGGCCACTGGCCTTAAAGGTCTCATCCCAAGACTCCCTCAAGGGGCCTCGCCTCCCACACAAGGATGCTCTGAACTCGAAGAAGAAAGGCCAAGAGCCATTCTGTCCATGCCCCTGCCTCTCACTATTAGGTCTGTACCCATGTAGGAAACCTGGGGGGGATTATATTCTCCCTCCCTCCTTCCTACGAATTGTCCAGCCCCAGCTTCCTCTCCTCGCAGCGAGAGGGGTCAAGTCTTTCCCTCCAAGTCAGTGAGGTGAGCACCTACTGCGCGCCAGCCCTGGGATGGGGCCGCGGGGAAGCTGCAGGCCATAAATGGGCACATGGCTGGGACCAACCTGCTGCGAGAGGCTTCATTAGCCTCTGGGACAAGAGCCGGAGAGGGACAGGCCCGAGGACCTAGCCTGGTGACCCAGGAGGACTCAGCCAGGTCCAGGGCAAGTGACCAGGGTGCACAGTGGCCTCCTGGGCTGTGAACAGTGCCACGAGGACACAGGTGAGGCCATGTTGGCGAGAGCAGCTGCTGGTGCGCAAAGGCGTAGCCCGCAACAGGGAGCGCAAGGGGCAGGGCCCGCCAGCGGCCGGCAGCTACGTGGCCAAGTCCACCGCACTGGGCAACACTGAGGTTGGGGGTTCCGAGCCAAGCCTGGGGACAGAGGCAAGGAGAGTGGCCTCCTGGAGGCTCCGTCCCTCCAGAGCTCCCCACTGCCCACCAATAAAATCCCCAGCGGAGACCTTGAGACACCACATTTCACTTCCTCAAGGTATCGGCCTCGGCCCTGTCCCTCTCGCTGTCTTCCTCTCCTACACATCCTCTGTCACCTCCCCCAGGGAGTCTCCCTCCTCCCCCTCATGGAATTAAGGGTCCCTGTGCTTGTGTTGTGGCATCAGGCACCCGGCCCACCCCACTGACTCGCCAGGCCCTGGATGGAAACCCAGGCTCTGGTTCCTCCGGGTGATGCACACCTGTAATCCCAGCGGTTCAGGAGGCTGAGGCAGGAGGATCAAAAGTTGAAGGCCAGCCTCAGCAACTTAGCAAGAGAGACTCTGCCTCAAAATAAAAAAAATCAAAAAGGGCTGGAGATGCAGCTCAGGGGTAAAGTGCCCCTGGCTTCTGTCCCCAGTACCAAAAAAAAGGAATGGGGTTCCATCTTGTGCCCAGTTTTCTGTCAGGCTGGTACAGAGCCAGGCACGTGGTAATGCATACAGAATGAACAGGTGACTTAATGGTCAATGAATGGATATTTCTTCCACCAGAATATCTTCTCTGGTGCCCCAAATCCCACCGTCCATCTTTACTCAGGGTGGGACAAGAACAGACCGACGGCGGTGGGGGAGAAGATGCCTGGCTTTTCACTCCTGTGGCTGCCCTGTCCCCACAGCAGCCCAGCTGAGCCGCCACAGCAAAATTTCTAATGGCCACAAAGCCTGAAATGCTGACTGTCGGGCCCATCAGGACAAGCCTGCCAGCCCTGTGTCCAAGGGTCCTGCTCAGAACTAGGCCCGGCTGCCCTGCCTGGGGAAGCACATCACAGTGCCCACCTCTCCAGGCTGCCAGGGGGCTTCCTGAATGAATAGCTGAAGGGGTGAGGACAGTGAGTGGCCCTTCAGAGACCCCTCGGTGTCCCTCATTTTTGCTTCTGTTAGTTCTGGGGTCCACTCAGACCACAAGATCAGCTGGGTGAGCACCCCGTAGGGAGACGGAGATCCAGGCAGGAAGTGGAGGGCAGAAGAGGGTGCCCCCTCAGTGGAGAGCATGGGGCTGTTTCCATGGCAACCACGGAGCCCCGGCCTATGGGGGCCACCGTGCCAGGCCCTCTCCCACACCTGGCAGGACCCGTTCAGAGCGAACACCCCCACCTGCCCACTCTCACCCTCCTGGCACCAGCCCAGGGACAGGGAGCTGGAGGGAGTTAGGCCTGGTTTCTACGCGGGGAACCTAAGGCTCCCGGGGGGTCAGGACTGGAGAACGTGAACCTGCCAAGGAAACTTCAGGCCTTTGCCCTCACCGCTCTGACAGCCAGCTCTGTCTCAGCCTCCAGGTCCCAGGGTGAATGTCACCTTCTCCAAGAGAGCCCCTCCTGCCCAACCCCAGCACAGCATTGCCTCGCCCTCTATTACAGATCCACTGCCACTAGCCACACATGACCACTGAGCACTTGAAATGGAGGAACTGAAATCAGGCAATGAGTTTTTATATTTTATATCATTTTATATTTTATATCATTCAAATAGCCACAAAAAACACCTCGTCTTGGCTGACACGGGCCTAAATCAGTACAGGTGCCCCCAAACGTGAGCGCAGATTGTCATAATTGAATTGAATTGTCATAATTGAATGAATGCATTGGGCAACTGGCCATTGATTCTCCTTACTGCCCTCGAGGGGAGGGGTGTGGCTATCTTCATGGGTCAGATTTGGACAGTGGGATTGAGGTCCCTTGTACAAGATCACACAGTAAAAACAATGGCCATCTTAACTGGCACCATCCATGAGGCCCATCCCCCTAACCTTCCAGAGCGCAGACCCTGAACCCTCCCATTTAACAGAGAGAAGGGCTTGGGAGGCTCAGAGAGGTGAAGAGACTTGTCCAGGGTCACACAGCATCCAATTGGCAGAGTGGGATGCACAGCCTGATTTTTCCAAGGCTGTACTGTCATGGCCCTGGGTGGTGGCAGGGCGGGAGCTGTACCTGAGAAGCCGTGCAGCAGGAGACGGCAGCCAGTCCTGTGCCTGGAGGTACCCCTTGGTATCGGGGACCCCCACCATGCCTGGGGAGGTCCCTCACCGCGCTCCAGTTGGGCAGCAGCAGATGCCAGGCAAACAGTCCAGCCCGCAGGAACCTCGGGTGGCTTTCTGTAGCATGCGGGCGGGCGCAGGCTGCGGGCCGCAGGCACCAGGGAATGTGAGCGGCTTCCTGAGCAGCGGCCAGCTGGGCCCGGGAAGGCCAGGCCTCCGCCGCTTGCTTGTATTTAACGCCTCGCTCCATTTCCGAGGGAGCGTGGGTGCTGTGTGTGTTTGTCTAGCGACAGAAGGCAGCCACCCAGGGAGGGAGCCCCGCCGGCCCCGCCACGCTCGGCGGAGGGCGGCCGGCGGGCAGACTGGGAATCCACAGCCGCGGGCCTCCTCGCCGCGGGCCTCCTCGCCGCGGGCCTCCTCGCCGCGGGCCTCCTCGCCGCGGTCTCCCTGCGGGTGCTTGTCCCCTGGCTGCACCGGCCAGCCCAAACCCCACAATGCCAAAGACCAGGTCCTGCATCTCATGTGCTGACGGGGGCCCCAGGCTGGGGCTTGGACACCATGGTGTCCCAGTGCCCCAGAGGGAGAAATAGTAACAGTGGAAATGAGAGCTGCCGTTGGCGGACGCGTCCCCCCAACCAAACACGGGCCGCAGGCCCTTCCCCTGCTCCGCAACCTGGAGAGCAGGGTCTGGAGTCACCCAGGCTGCAGAGCGGCGGTCTCGGCTCAGGGGTGTCCCTGGGCTAAGGTAGCACAGCAAGGACACAGTGGATCCAGGACGTGGACGCAGGTCTGCCCGGCAAACAGGAGACCAATGAGAATGAGCCGGAGGGAGAACGGGTGCATGTGGGGTGCGCGCTCCCGTCGGTGATGAGCCACCATGGGGATCCAGGTCGCCTCAGAGCCTGGGTTTCCCCGTCTGCCCAGGGGGGGATGAGGAAACCAACTTTGCGTGAACCGTGTGAGAATTAAACAGGCCGAGATGCCAGGCGTCCAGGAAGGAGGCCAGGGACACAGAAATGTGCGTCACGGGTGGAGCACGGAGCTGATATGCAGTAGGCACTCAATAGATGGTGCGAATCCGTACCACGGTGGGAGGAGCCTCCTCCCTAGTCACCCTCCGGGACCGGCCGTCTGGGAGCACGAGGTGTCTTGTGCGCGTCCCCGCATCACCCCTGAGTTAGCCCATTGCACAGAGCTGGAGACTGAGGCTCCGGGAAGGCCGATGGCCAGCCAGGGTCTCGCAGCCGCGGAGCACGTGGGCGCAAGGCGGGAGCCCGGCGTGGGGCCTCGCAGATGGAGAGCCGGAAGGGGGGCCGATGCAGACTCGCACACTCACGCACAGCTGCTGCTACACCGTCCTTGCCCAACTGCTGGGGACGACCGTCACCATGGCAACCGCCAAAGGCCAGCTGGCCCCAGGTGCGAGGAGGAGCCGCGTCCACCTTGAGCCCTGGCCCTGGTGGCCTCTGTGACCAGGCTGGATGGCGTGTCCAGCCTCTGCCCTCCCGAGCTCCCCCACTGCAACAGCTGGCTGGAGGCAGAACTCCCCGAAGACAGACCCCAATGGCCACGCCATGGCCCCCGCATCCAGGGTCCGCCTGCTGTCCCAAGGATGCGCTGCCCTGAGGGTCTGGGGTCTTGGGCCAGAGAAGGGCTGGAGGCCCGGCTCCGGCGGCCCCGGCTGCGCTGCAAATATTAATTATCTGCTAACGACTCTCCAGGCCGTCCCTGCTCCTCCGCTGCTGGCAGCTGTTCCCGAAAACCCACCCGCGGCATCTCGGGGCAGGAGGAAGCGGCCCGTGGCCGTGGAGAAGCAGACCTGGAACCTCGTGGGCCGGGCAAGAGGCGGGGGGACTCGGGGACAGGGGCTGGGGGGCCCTCCCTCCCAGGGAGGAGAAGAGAGATAGGGAGCCAAGCGTGGGGACGGGCTGGGCAAGAGGAGGGGATGCTGGAAAGAAATTGCAGGCTGCCTTGTCTTCTCGGGGAGCTCCTGCACTTATTGAGCACTTGCAGTTTACGAAGAGCTTTAGGGCCTGGCTAGGTATGGTGCACAGACCTGCAGAGCCTGCAGAGCCACCGCCACTACCCAAAGCCGTCGCACCCGAAGCTGCGTTGGCAAAGGTGTTTGGAAAATGACCACATTTAAGCCTCGCCAGAGCGATGGGGAGGGACCAGGATTTCACAGGAGCCTCAGGCTTTGAGTGGCCCCTCTGAGGTTCGAGGGCATGACCTTGACTCACGCCCTTGCCCAGCAGATGCTCCCTGGTCACCAGCTGCCCCCAGCCCTGTGCTGGGTGCAGAGCCAGGTGTCTCCGAAGCTCAGGGCAGCATCCGTGGGGCAGGAGGACCCTGGGTGCAGCCGCACCAGTAGGGGCAGCTGGGTGGGGGCGCGACCTAACAGCTGGATATAGGGCGGCCTCCCTATGTCCAGCTGTTAGATTAGTGCAGAGGCCACTGCAGCCAAAGTAGCCACCAGAAGGCACCAGGGCCAAGGCTCAGGCGGCTGTGGGGGACACAGAGTCCGATGGTGGCCCAAGTCATCTGGAGTGGTCAGCAGCCTCCCTCCCTGGAGAGATCTGGGTGGCTCCCTGGCAGGGCTCGCGGGGTGTCCAAGCCTCAGGGCTCCCGGCCCTTCCGACCCCGGCCCCAGCACTCAGTGCCTGGGAGACCCTGGCAAAGTCCTCCAGCCTCCCTGCAAGACGGGAACCGTGATAATGGCCTCCAAGGCGCGTGTTCCCCATGAGACGAGGCCCGGCCAGCACTTGGCCCAGGGCCCAGCCCTGCTCCCGGCTAGCCTTCTCTGTAGGGCAGGGGCGCCGTCCCTGCAGCCCAGGGGACAGCATGAACCTGTGTGCAGCCACAGTGTCGGACGCTGCCCCCGTCCAGCTCTCCACAAAACCAAGGCGCACACGTCTTAAGCGGATGCGCCAGACTTCTCCACGCCCGCAGGGAGAAGGGAAGCTCCCAGCCCCGACCCGCCCTCCGGGACGATGCCTTCCTCAGCCTGCCCGCCGTCCTCACCCAGTCGCCCAGGAGTAGCTCTGCCTGTTCTTGAACTTTAGCTCAGTGGACTCATACCGTACGTATTGAGATATAATTTGCACACCACGTAATTCATCCGTTTAAAGTTCGGTGACAGTGTGTTCATAATGCTGAGAGAATGTCACCACAGTCAATTTTAGAATATTTCACCACCTCGAAAACAAACCCTGTATTCCTCCTATCACCCCCACTGTCCTCTGCCCTTTCTAGCCCCTGCTGTCACTAATCTGCTTTCTGTCTTCACGGATTTACCTACTCTGGATGTTTCATGGTTTTTTTTTTTGTTTTTTTTTTTTTTTGGTACTGGGGATTGAACTCAGGGGCACTCGACCACTGAGCCACATCCCCAGCCCTATTTTGTGTTTTATGTAGAGACAGGGTCTCACTGAGTTGCTTAGCTCCTCTCCATTGCTGAGGCTGGCTTTGAACTCACAATTCTCCTGTCTCAGCCTCCCTAAGTGCTGGGATTACAAGCGTGAGCCACCACGCCCGGCTTGTTTCATGTTTTTGAAATTATACAACATGTGGTCTTTTGTGTTCATTCACTTAGCATAATATTTTCAAAGTCTATCCATGGATGGATCCATAGTCATTCCTTTTTATGGCTGAATAATATTCCACTCTGTGAATATACTGCATTTTATTCACCCTTCATCGATGAGTGAACAAATACACACCCTTTGATTTTGCCACTTTTGCTCCTTGTTATGTCCATGAAGTTCATCTCTGCTGTATTGTGTTCACAGTTGATTCTTTTTCACTGCTGCCTAATATTCCCTCAAGTAAATATATCTGTTGATTGGTCATCATCCCGTGGCTGGCCATTTAGGTGGTTTCCACTTTGGCATTTGGCACTGTTAGGAATAAAGCTGCAAGAATAGTTTTATGGGGGAGGGGGGTCACTGGCAACTTTGTTTCAGCTGGGCACCCAGCATGTCCCTCGGGTCTGTTTAGGTATTTGTTTCCTTGGCTCTTTTTGAAAAGAGAGAGCACAACGGTCAGGGGGTGGAGCCTTATCAAACTGCATCTGGTTAGGATGTACCGACGTCCAGTGGCTCTCAAGGCATTGAGCTCCTCTTGTTTTCTCTTTATAGCAAAAGGACATTGTGTGTGGTGCGGGTCCCAAGTGTTCTTTCAAAATCCTGTGGCTTAAGAAAAGGAGTTTAAGCCAGGCGCAGTGGTGCACGCCTGTCATCCCAGCACTTTGGGAGGCTGAGGCAGGAGGATCGCGAGTTCAGAGCCAGCCTCAGCAACAGCGAGGCACTAAGCAACTCAGTGAGACCCTGTCTCTGCATAAAACACAAAATAGGGCTGGGGATGTGGCTCAGTGGTCGAGTGCCCCTGAGTTCAATCCCCAGTACCAAAAAAAAAAAAAAAAAAAAAACCAAGAAAAGGAGTTTAGGGCCTGGGATTGTGGCTCAGCGGTACAGCGCTTGCCTCGCATGCGTGAGGCCCTGGGTTCGATCCTCAGCACCACATACAAAGCAATAAAATAAAGACATTGTGTCCATCAACTAATTTAAAAAAAAAAAAAAAAGGAGTTTAAAGAAAATCTTCCCTTAATGATAAACTAGTATGGGCAGAGTGGAGGTCTAGGGGAAGGTCCCCCAGTGAAGGAAGCTTGGCGAGCCTTGGTGGTTGGGAGGGCCTCGAGAGAGAGAGACCCAGAGGGACGGGGAGACGGGGGCTGAGGGTGGAGTTTAGCAGAGGCCGCGAGTGGTCTTGATGCAGGGGGTGCAGAATCCAGATGCAGGCTCTGCCTCTCGAGTCAGGCATGACCTTGGGAGCCTGGACCCCAACCCTCAGCCCTGCGCCCTGTGACATGCAGGCCTTAATGGCACAGGAGCCTAATAGGGCCCTGGGTGGAGACTCCTGCTCTCCAGCCCCACGGTGCTGTTTGGTGGCTGAACAAGTTCATCTCACAATCGGGAAGAGGACTCTGTGGGGAGACGGCCTTCGATGGCCGATGCCTGTCACCCATCTGGAGTTCCGGCAGCCATGGGCCCAGGCTCCAGAGGAAGGCTCGGCCAGAGCTGGGGGTCGTCGTCCCCACATCCCCTCCAGCTCGCCACAGTCCCCACCACTCCCTAGCGTTCCCCAAAGCCAAAGGGGAGCATCAGTCCCGCTCACCCCGCAGTCTCCCCACTGAGACTCTGTTGTCATTGTACTGATGAAAGTGACATTCTGACAGCTGCGTCCTCGAGGAAAGCCAGGAACTCAAGAGAGCCGGCCACTCCCTAACGGGCTGTTGCCTTGCTGTGGCCGTGGGGATCCGCTCGTCACCTGGCAGCTCCTGCAGGCTCGGAACTTCAGAGCCCCGGCCTGGAGGCTGTTGGGGTGGCAGGTCGTGTGCGGGACCCTCGGGAGAGACTGTCAGCTGCCAGGTAGCCAGAGCTGGGGTGCAGAAACCGACAAAGCCCAGGACCGACGGTCACCGCAGGGACGCCCAGCCCGTCGCTCACCGGCTGGGAACTTGAACGAGTCCTTTCACCTGGTGCCTCGGTCTCCCCACGTGGCTCCTTACGGGGACCCCCATGCGCCACGTCTGATTCCCGTGGTGGATGTTGACCAAAAGCCACGTGCACAGTAGGTCTCCAGGTCCAGCCATGGGGGACTGCGGCTGTTCGTCCCCTCCAGCCAGGACCCCATAGAGATGTCCCCAACGGCCATCTGGGTCCCCGTCTCTTCTACTAGGCAGCGGCTGGAGGTCGTGCCAATAAGTAGCTAGTTAACTAAATAAATGAAGGAGGCCGGCCTCTGCCGATATAAATCTCTGGGTGAGAACATTCAGCCGCTCCATATCCGCGCTGGCTATCATTTAAATTACCAGGCCGCCTCCTCGGCCCGTGTCCCCCTTATTACCGTGTTTTTAAAGCTCCGAGCTTAATTGCACGTCGCCACAGCCTTTACCCACGGCGCTTGTGGAAATTAGAGGCACTCGCCGGCCCGCTCGGCCCACTCGTTTGCAGCTCATCACCCCCAGCTGGCGCGCGGCCTGGGGATTGCACAGGGCAGGGACATGGGCGTGGGGACAGACTCCACGGCAGTGGGTGGGGAGGGGCCCCTGGGTTGCCCGCCTGCCGCTTTGCCCTCTGCTGGGCCATTCCCCAGGCCTGAGCCAGGCTGACCCTTCACTACAACTCAGGGATGTCATCGGGTCCCTTGTGACTCCTGGATCCCTGCTCACTCAGGTTAAAAGCTGAACTCCTTCCCTGTGGGTCCACAAAGCTCCGGAGGATCTGAACCCCACAATCTCTCCATCTTCCCTTCCCCCTTGCTGATCATGTTCCAGTCACACCAGCTTCATTGCTGTGTCTCCAATGAGTCCCTCCTGCCCCAGGACCTTTGCACGTACATCCTGGCTTGCTCGTACCCCAGCATGCACACGGCGAGCTCCTCTGCCTGCTCCACGTCTGTTCTCAGAGGCCTCCTTTAACGTAGTTCCCTTCTCTTGCACTGTCTGCTCTGGCTCTATTTTTCTCCATAACATTCCTTCCTGCGTATAGCATTCCTTGCGGCCACTGGCATGCTTGTGTCCTTGACATCCCCACCCCACGGTGCTGACGTCCCTCCAGGAGAGCAAAGGCTTTGTGGGGAAAAAACAGTGAACCAAACAGGGTCTTGCGTGGTGCCCGGGTGGTGAGTGGTCCACACCTGCGTGGTTGCTCTTGGGTCTCCTCTTGGGCCACCTTTCTGGTTCAGAACCTCCAAGTTCTGCCTCCTCTTCTGCAGGGGCAACGAGAGGGAGCGGGTCGCTCTGGACCATTTGACAGAAGAAGAAACTAAGACTTGGGGATGTGACGTGACCTCCTAGACCACACAGTGCTTCTTTCTGCCAAAAAGGTGCCCTCTGCCCCCACCACGGGGCCTCTGCCAGGCTGTTCCCCTGCCTGGTACACCCTCTACCCCACCCTTACAAGCTCTTCACTATAGTTGGACCTTGAATGCTCCCCTAAGGGCCACCGTTGAAGGCTTGGTCTCCAGGCTATAAGGAGATGGGGCCTCCTGGAAGGAAGTTAGGTCATTGTGCCCTTGAAGGGGACAGTGGGACTCTGCCTCCCACCCCCTGCTTCCTGGCTGCCAGAAGTTAAATGACGTTGCTCCAGCACATTCTCCACCACCATGGGGGACTGCTTCACCACAGGCCCAAAGCAACAGCCACCTGAGCCATCCTGGACTGGAACCTCTGAAACCGTGAGCCAAAATAAACCTTTCGTCTCCTTAAGTTGAGTATGTCAGGTGTTGTGTTACAGTAACAGAAAGCTAACTACCACACTCTCATCTTCTTTCAGACTTCAGGAGCCACCTCTCCCCTGAGTGTAGGGCAGATTGGCCTTTGGGAAGTTCTCAGCACGGCTTGTACCTCCTGAAAGTGTCCATCAGAATTGTCGACCGTGTAAAAAGGGGAGAGAATCATTTTGCCAAAGGGCGGATGGAAGGGCCTCTGTGGGATGCTAATGTAAGCCACCCTAGGAAGGCAGGTGCTCCCCAGGGAAGACAGGGAGGAAGAGGAAATCAATGCAGGTGCACTGATGGCCAATCCTGTGGGCTTCAGTCCTGCTGGGGGCGCCTTGGAGAGCCCTCTGAGGGTCAGGGAAGCTGACATTCCACTGACTCCACAGGCCATCGAGCACACACCTGTGGTCGTGAGCACAGAAGAGCAGGTGTGGAAGACAGGATGCCATCGACACAAACTGTCCAGGACAAGGGACAAGACATCTGTGTGTGGCGGAGCATCTACTGCAGCTTCTTGCTGCCGCTGAAATTTGCATCTTTATAAGCTGTCAACCCACAATACTCCGTGTACTAACCCTGGGTCTTGAGGGGCAGAGAAGCCCAAGACCCGGGTTCTGCCCCTCTGGGTCAGAAACTATAGCTGCAGAGTTCAGACTGAAACACTAGAATGGACCGGTGACGCGGGCACACTCCACAGATGAGATGCAGACGCACAGAGTGGTGAGGTGATTTATCTAAGGTCACACAGCTAGTAAATGATAGTGCTGAGATTTGAACCCAGGACCGGCACCCTCAGCCGCGTTGCCTGCAGACCCTTAGTCATAGCAACAATTACCTTCCCTTCACGTGACAGCAGCCTCTACATCCACCCTGATCATCCCCATTTTAAAGGTGGGAAACCGAGGCCCAGGCGTATGTAATTGGAGAGTACATGGGAGCCAGACCCCAGCCTCGGTCACTGCCCTCAGTACCCACCTAGAGGCCAGCAAACAGAAGCGAGACCGGGAATGCACATCACTGCCATTTACCGGGTGGTGCTGTGGCCACGCTCTGTCCCCCTCGACCCACTCTGCCTGTGAGGGCCAACGGCCCACCTCCCAGGCCGGGAGCCTGGTGTTCCCTGAGCAAGTGGCAGAGCCGGGATTCAAATCCAGGACAGTCTGTTCCAGGACCAAACCCGCTTTCACCCCCAACGCAGGAATTCCTCTGAGGGCATCTGAGCTTGGTGGCCTCCGGTCACGGGGTCCCCACCTCGCACATAGTCAGTCCCCTGTGGGCGGCTCCAGCACTGTCCTGTCTACTCCCAGAGGTGCTCCTGAGTCTTCAGCAGCTGGGCCGGCCGGCCATCAGGGCCCAGGTCCTGTGCCTGCCCCATATGGAAGTCCCCACAGGCTCCCACACCCCAACATGCACCCCATATTTTATGAAAATAACTTGGAAGGGATTTTATCATCTCTCTCCAGACACGACTCTCGATTTTGGTTCTGAATGTTGGTCTTCACTTACTAGGGACGACGCCGTCCCCTCTCCATGTCAGGCCTTCGGGCTCCAGGGGGCCAGATGAGGAAACCGAGGCACCAGTGGCAAACACCTCCCAGCCCATTAACGGCCAGTGCCTTGCTCGGTGCAGAGATGTGTGGCCGGGGGTGGCAGGTGGCGGGCTGGGAAGGCCGGGCCTGGGTCCCCGCTGTGGCCAGCCCCGTGGCCCTCTTGCCCTGGCCCCTGCCTGCTCCACCCGCCCGCTCAGAGTGCCGGTGGGGCTCCCAGGCTCTCTTATCTTCTTTGCACCATTTTTCTTTTCTGGGCCATGGAGTTAAAATTCCTTCCCCGGCGCTGCCTCCTGCCTCCGACGGGCTTTCAACGTGGCCTCCGTATCACTAGTTAACATGCAGCGCTAAAACCCCCATAAACACACCGTCATTTGCAGATTAGCTCTCCTCACGTGACGAAATGATTTATTTAGAAGATTCCTCTCCTCCACCCCCCTCTTTTTTTCCCGTTCCTTGGCTGAGAACATATTAATCAGAAATTAAGGCTGAGGGGGGACGGAGGTGAGAGTGAGGGAGACGGGAAGAAGAGGCTGTGGAGGGACAGGGAGGGGACGGGGCTGGGGCTGGAGAGAGTGGGAGGTGGGGCTGGGGCAGGAGGGAGGGCGGGAGCCCAGGAGGTGGGAGGAGGAGAGAAGTTGGAAGGAAAAAATACCAGAGAGTTAAAAAAAGAAAAAAAAAAAACAACCCAGGAGTGAGGAAGGAGGGCGAAGGGGAGAGAAAAGAGAGATCCGAGCGTGGGAAAAGTCCGCCGGGTGCAGACGGGTCCCAGGGACGGGCCACCTGGGTGCTGGCCCCCCACCCCAGGTCCCGTGCCCTGTGCAGCCAGCCACTGCTGGTGGTGCAGGGGAAACCTCGGGCACGGAGTAGGAGCTGCCCCGCACCCTGAGGCCAGGTCCACCCTGCAGGGCTGGAGGGAGGGGGCCGGTCCTGCTCGGCATCTCCTCTTTGTTATTTCACGCATATACATATATTTATATAAATGTCTATGAAGCATAAATATATATGTATAGATCTCTCCTCTCTCCCTCTCTCTCTCCCTCTCTCCCTCTCTCTCCCTCTCTCTCTCTTTTGCAAGCCCCCGAGATAACCAGGCCTGGAGCAGAGGCTACAACGATAAGAAGATTAGAGAGGGATTGCTTCATTTGTTGTAAGATTTCCAGGAGGGATATTTTGTTCTCAGAAGACCAGCCGGAAGGTTATCTAAATAGGCTATGTCTGAACTAACCCAGAGCCGCTCCCCACTGGGACATTAATGGTACAAAGAGCGAAAGACAGGCGGGGCGAAGATGAGTTATAATGATTATTTGATTATCTTGGGCTTTAACAAACCCAGCCAGTTCGTCTGGGTGTGAAAAATTAGCTGTTCTCACAGCGGCAAATTTCACAGTGTTCGGCGTTATATATCTTTTTCTCCAGAGAGGAGGCGGGCCCTGGGCTAGGGCTCAGGGGTGACAAGGATGTCCCAGTTTCTCTTGAATGTGGCCCTGTGGTCAGGTTCTCTGGACAAAAAGAAAAAAAAAAAAAATCTGCCAACCATCCAAGGCCCGTTCAAGGAATGTTCTGGATCGACACCTTAAAATATAAATGTAGATCGGCTACAGGATGGACTTCAGCTCTGACTTCCTTAAAATATAGGATTTAAAAAACAATTTTTTAAAAAAATGACTTGGTTGATGGCCCAGGGGAAAAAACACATTTCGGTCTGGGATCGGGTCGTCCGAGGCGGCGGCACTAGCCACACGCGGCTGTTGGGCTGGAAACATGGCAGGTCTGGACCGAGGTCTGGACCGAACACCAAACAGCCGCCAGAGCTCAAAAAGGTAGCAGGAAAAGTACAAGATGCCAAGCCGACTGAAGACGTCTCCACCTGCACCACGGGGGGAAGGGCACACAGGGTGGCCGGACCGAGGGACGCGGAGGATCACAACTAACTCCACCTGTTTCTTTCTTGCTTTTTAAAAGCGTGGGTGCTGCGCTCATGATAGGTGCGACGCTCGCTGTTCCTGACGCGGTCTCTGCTTCAGACTCTGGGTCGGGCGCACAGTAGGAGCTTTGGAAAGCCATGGAGTCCGGTGGTCAATCGAGGGTGTGGCAAATTGGTAGGATTCATTCTAGCTTGTTGGCGCTGACTTGGCCCAGAGGTCAAGGGGAGGCCGGGATCCAGGGGACCCCACGGTGGCCCTTTGGCAGTCAGCCTGCCTCGTGTCCGGCTCTGCCCATCACTCAGCCCCACGATGAGGATCTATTCTGTGCCTGCGGGGAGGATGGCTTGCAGAGGTGCTGTTTATTGAGCACTTACTGAGCCCTGAAGGGCTAGTCTTTGGCCTTGGCCTGGCCGGGGTCGGGTTCCCCACCTGCTCTATGCAATCTGCTGACCTCCCGACTCACTCAGGCACGCCACGACCTGCAGCCAGTGAGCCTACCTGCCTCTCCTTTCTCCCTGGGCCCCACGCCAGCCCCCACGTATGAAGACGATTCATCCGGCAGGTTTCGGGGGACAGGAAAGGAAGGCAGCAGAACCTGGAGCAGGGTGCTGGGTCCAGCACAGCCTCCGCTGTGTGGCCTCAGGCAGTCCCTCGGGCTCTCTGGGCTCAGCCGTCCCACCCTGTGAGGCTCACTGTGCAGGGCCCCGCGGACAGCTGACCGCGACCCGAGGCCTTCCCCTCCCTGTCTTCTGTACCCAGCACCCTGGATTTCACTCTGGGCGCGCTGGCCCAGCCCCAGCCGGGTGCAGTGTGGTGCCCCCCTGGGTGGGGGTCTCAGGAGATTCTTTAAAAGGAGCCCCCAGCTGGAAAAGGACCCTGCCCCTTCCCCACCTTGCCTTTTCTGGCCCTGGAAGGACGCTGGGGACTGGAAACAGGACCTCCTGACGCAGTAAGGGCAGGAAGCCACTGGGGCACGTGTCCCTGGCGCAGCTGGGAGGTGGCACAGGGCGTGGCCATTATTATTACCACCGTCAGCACCGTCGGGGTTGTTGACGAGCCTCCCCAGCATCCGGGCCTCCTCCCTCCCCCAGCTTCCTTGTACGGCCCTGCCCCCCACCGCGGCCGCCTCTCCCCTTGCTCCTTCCTCTTTATTTTATCTCAACTTGCCACAAATCTGTTCCCCACACAACAGCTGCCATCTTTGTTCTGGGCCATTATCTGTGGCAGCGCGGCCCGAGCGGGGCCGCCGGGCAGACAATCACCGGGTAATAGAGTGTCTGCGAGCTATTGTGGAGTGTGTCCCGGCCGATCCATCACCGCCGCCTGACACCACGCGGGCGGCAGCCAGAAAGCCCGCCGGGCCACTCTCGGAATCTCCGCTGCCCCTCCGCAAGCGGGACCAGACAGACACGGGCGCCCAGGATGGGCCTCGGGCTCCCTCGGGTCCTCTGGCACACTAGGGATCTCAAGGGGTCCCTCGCTCAGTCCTATCAGCAAGGGCGGCTTCTCCTACCCTGGTTTACAGATGTGAAACTGAGGCTCAGAGAGGGCGAGCTCCCTAGCCCTGGGTCACACAGCACAGTGGGGCTTAATGGGGACAGGAACCCAAGTTTGCCTCCCCCAAAGTCTGTGATCTTGAAGCACCTCGCCATGCTGTTCCTGGAGCCGGCTCTTTCAGGGTAGCAAAGTGATTGGCACATTCAGGACACATACCAAGGCCCGATACCTGCAGAATTGTCTTGTAGACACAAAGCAGGGAGGGCCCCGCTCCACCTGCAGTGGGTGTTAAAGTGGGAGCAGGAAAGGAACGTTCACATAAGAGGCCAGAGAACACAGTGGATAAGAGCAGGGTCTCTGGGGCCCACGCCAAGCTTCTGCCTCTGCCTTTCCTGCTGTGTGACTTGGTTCAAGTGGCTTCACCTCTCTGTGCCTCAGGCTCCTCCTGGTGGTGCTGGGTAGGAAGATTCAATGCGCCATAGGGGGCCTGACGGTTAGGAAGCGGCGCATAAACACTACGTATTTTATTCATTCCAGTTCTACTTGGGGCTAGTGTTTTATTTACCCTCTGCAGTCTACCTCTCCAACGAACCCAAGCAAGGTAGGTGCAATTATTAAGCCCATTTTACAGGTGCTAAAGCTAAGGCTCGGATCCTCACCGGAGACCATCCAGCTAGGAACACTGTGTTTTTCTTCCTGCACCTCGAGGCACTATTTGAGCACCACTGAGTGCTGGATTTTGCCCTGGGAGCTGCTACAGTCACAGAAAGATAGCTTTGCACAGCACCGGGCGTTGTAGGGGCCTGCTCTCTGCCGAGCTTGTAGGTACCGAGCTTGTAGTACCTGCTGAGCGGGAGGCTCCATTATTCCCATCTTGCCAGTAACAACACTGAGGCCCCAAGCGTCAGCCACAGGCCACAGGCCTCAGCCTCATGAAGAGTCCCACCATCCAGGACTGGCAGTGCCATTCCAGAAACAGACAAATGGCCTTCCCTGCGGGCACAGTTGCCCTTCCTGAAGTGCCCGTCTAACACCGAGGTCCTCTGCAGAGGGCCCGGGTAGGGAGGAGAAGTGGCACCGTCCACACGGAAAGGCCGCCCCAGCGGCCCTGGCGGATCAGAACTCAAGCCTGTGCTGCTGGGGAGCCCGGAAGCCTTCCTGGAGGAGGTGGGAGGAGCTGAGTGGGGCACCTGGAGATGGAATCCAAGTCAGGCCCGGGGACGCTGGACAGGGTGGGACTCGGGGGATGTCAGAATCAAGACATCTGGCAGGAACCTGTGCCCATGCTGGGGCCTGTAGGAAGTGGTTCCGAAAGCACGACATGTCCCCAGGGATGAGCTGCTCACCTACTGTGCGCTGAAGCCCTACTGTGCGCCCCCTCTCATGTTGCTCACTGACACTGTGTGACATGGCGCTTGATGGGAAAACAGGACCCCTGAGACGGACCCCAGACCCAGCTTGCAGCCAGGGCCTGGGGGGTGAGCCGGAGCGAAGCAGGGATGGGGGCGGGGAGCAGAGGCTCCAGCGTGTGCAAGGCCTGGGGTGGGGGGCTGGAGCCAAGAGGCCAGGTGGGGAGGAGGCCAGCTCCACCGGGAGTAGTCAGTGCAGAGAGGCCCAAGTGGGGCGTCTGGGGGCGCGGGAGGCAGGGAGGGCTTTTGTCAAGATCAAAGTGAGGGTCCTCTCTGCTCTTGGGGCTTGCTCTGCGGACCCTGGGCTCCGTGCTCGGCACACCCGCGTCTGTCTGCCTCTTTCACCGGCCTCAGGTGAGACTTCCTCTATCACTCCCACGTTACAGAGGAGGAAACCGGGGCTCTGACTTCACAGCGAAAGTTCTCGGCCACTGCAAAATGCCCAGGCCCCCCTCACCAACCAGACTCTGCTTGGCAGGTAGGGTGGCGGGGAGGCTGAGACAGAATGTTCCCTCCCGGCTTTAGAGGAAGCTGCCCCCGCGCTTCCTGAGGCAGCACCCCGTCCTGACCTGGCCGTCACACACATCAGCAAGGCTTCAAGCCCGGCTTTGCCATCAGACCCCTATGCATCCTGCAGAGCCCAGCTGAGATGGCCCCAGCCCTGGGAAGCTTTCTGGGCCAAACCGCCCTTCATCCTGGGTCATTTCCTCCTGCATTAGGGCATCCTGTGCTGGGACCATTTTCCTGAGTTTCTTGATAAGAAGTGTGATATTAGCACCTGTTTATTAAGCACCTAGTGTATCCCAGGCTTTGCGTAGAGCAAGAGTCATTATCGTGGTTGAAGGGTCAGAGTGGACATTGCGATCATCCCTTGGCATCTCTAGGGGCTGCTTCCAGGACCTCCCATGGATAACCACGTGCACAGACGCTCAGGCCCCTCATGGGAAATGGCAGAGTCTTGGCACATGACCCCAGCCCCTCTTCCCATCCACATCAAATCATCTCTGATGACTCACAGGACCTAATATTATGCAAATCTATGTCCACAGCCGTCGTGCCGTATTGTCCAGGAAATCAGGACCCTCCAGGAAGTCTGCTCGTGTGCAGTGCACATCCCCTAAATATTTTCCATCCTTACCTGGTTGAATACACAGTTGTGCAATTCGCAGATGCAGAGGGCGGCCAAACACTCACCCGCCTCGAGAGACGCCTCAGCTTTTCAGCACCCGAGGGGGGCCAGGCACTGTAGTGGTGACTTTGGTATGCACTGTTCATTGAGCACCTACTACATTCCAGGTTCCACAGTAATAATGGCAGCTGCCACATCTACCTCCCGATCCATGGAGCTGCCCTGTCCCAGCCACCTGCCTGGCTAATGGCTCACCTGTCTTTGGCCCATTTCTCAGATGAGGCAAGTGGTGCTCTGGTGGGTGCAGGGGCTTTGCCCTGGGGAGAGGGGGAGCCAGAAGCCCCTGAATGCAAGCTGAGTGCTCCATGGCCACCCTCCCTGCCAGCAGGTGAACAGTGACACAGGTGTGACATCTACTGTACACCCAGCCCCCGACACCATGGCCCTCCAGCTGGCCTTTGTTCTGATATCCGCCTCCCCCATGAACGGCATGGGAGCCCTTTCTAGTGCTGTTTCATCTGGGCCATTCATTTCTTTGGCCATCTTCCCTTTTCTCTCCTGTCCCCCCCCAAGTCCCCCGCTCTCCCTCTTCTCTCCTCCTGGGTCCTGCGTGTTGGGGGTGTGTACAGTGCAACCCAGGGCTGAGGTCCCTGGAGGCAGGGATGGGGTGGCCGGTGTCCAGGGGCCCAGAGCAGCTCCCCAGCCCCAGGAGGTGCAGGGAACCTTGGGGACAGCAGGGGGGGCTGCGAGGCTGGCCTGAAGGCAGAGGGGGCTGGGGGGCTGGCAGGGAAGAATGTCAGGGTGGGGAGAGGCTGCGGCCACGGGCAGGATGGAGACCCGTGCGGGGTCCCGAGGGAGCCTAGAGGGGGCATGGATGGTTACCCAGAGCTGCAGGTACCATCATGTTCCCTGTGCAGAAGGGATGAGGCGGCCTGCCCCGTGTGTGGAAGGAAGACAGGGAGGCGGAGGGCTCCTCCTGGGCGCCCAGCGCCCAGGGACACCAGCCTATGAGCCAAGGGTCCCCACGCACCTTCTCAGCCAATGCAAAACACATACACAGACGCATGCTTTTTCTCTCTCTCTCTCTTTAAAATGAGGAGTTGCAGCAAATTTCAGGGGAAGCAGCCGCTGCAAGGCAGGCCCAGGCCCGACGACGTGGTAATTAACAAAGGAGCCCGGCCCGGCCCGGTATTTACTGATGTGCGAGCGCACACGAGGTGAGGCCGGCTGAATGGCTGATTTCCCAGTGGCTTTGGCTCCTGCTTTGCTGCAAAGTTGTGAACAAAATGACTGTCCATGCATTGAACGGGCTTACACAGCCTTCCATATGGAAATGGAGATAATCCAGGGCCAGCTTTGTGTCTGGGCTCCGGCAGGGGAGCCGGGAGGGGAGGGGAGGGGACCCGGGAGGCTCCAAAGAGACCCTGCGAGGCTCGGGGCCTCTCAGAAGAACCGTTTACAGCCGGGCTGGGAGTTTAGCTAGATTTTGTTGGACAAACACTCAGGAGAATGTATTCTCCCACCTCCCCCACCCCGGGGCTGCTCCCGGCCACCCTCTTTCTTCGGCTCAGACCTCACCAGGGATGTAATGCCGGGTCGGGGTAGGAAGGGTTTAGGCAGGAGTACAAAAGAGAAGGGATTATGGGTAAGGTCAGAGGGTACCGGGGATTAGAGATATGATGTATTAAGAGGGCAGCGCTGCCAGGAATATACTTTCCGTTTCTAGGAAGCTTGTGTTAATTGATGGGAAAAAATCTCCCCCTGCGCGCCCCTCCCACGAGCTCTCTCCACGCTCCAGATCCAGCCCCCAGGTTCTCGCGACTTTGCTAAGCTCGTCCTTGTGCCTTTCTATCTTGTGGCTTTGCCCCAAATTCTTCCAACCCACAGCTTTTTGGGGGATCCCGTGCAAGGGTGGACGCCCCATTCAGGCCTCCCGTTCACACCCCGAGCCGTGCAAAACGCTCGTGCAGATGTAGACTTTGTGTGTGCGCATAGCGGAGTTGCTCAACCTTCCTCGGCCTCAATTTTCCAATCTGTGAAACGGGAATCGGACATCGGAAGGGTTAGATTAGTGGGGTTTTTTTTTTTTTTTTTTTGAACCACCTACTGTGGGTCAAGCCTGTGCAGGGTCCCCGGGGACCAGGCACAGAGGGAGCCAGCCCCACCCCCACACGGTGTTCACAAGTGGGGAGATGACCCACACGCAAGGAAGTCAGTCAATTAACAAAGTGGGGTCGCATGAAGGGATATAAATAGGAGGCAGTCAGTAGTGGAGGTTAAGGAGGCCCGGACTGGGCAGGGAGGTCTGCAGGGCGAGAACCCTGAAGGCTGCAGGCCTGGGAGGAACAGGGCTCAGGAAGAGCCTCCAGACAGAGCCCAGCAGAGCAGAGACCTCAGGAGGATCAGTGGGCAAGTGGCAGGTGCCAGGGGAGGCCGGAGGTCACCGTGGAGAGCAAATCGGAAGTGCCGGAGTAGCCGCGGGAGGGTCATATGCAAGGAGGTGACATAAACAGGGTCCACTGGTACTTTTACAAGCTCAGTCTGGTGCTGGATGGAGAAGGAGCATGAAGAGGCCACACAGAAAAAAAGAGACGTGGGCAGGGTGGGCGGATCCTGGGGAGCCGGCTCTGGGGCCGGGGGCCGGCTAGGAAGATGTCTGTGACCTAGGCCAAGTTACCAAGGTCACCCTGACCGCGAAGGGCCTCAGTTCTAAAAATGGCAGAGTGGCCATCAGAGCTGCTCCAAAGTTCAAGACCGCCCATACGTGAGAACAGCCCGAGGACAGACCCCGCAGGCTGAGTCCCACTCTGCCATTCGCTGTGGGCATCAACCCTGCCACTCAGGCCAGAGAGGACGGTGGCGTGTGCTAGTTAATGGAAGGAAAAGACTCCAAGTTTTTTGGTGGACACCATACTCACCCTGAATCATGGCACCTTGTGCCTGGCTGGGAAGCTAATACCTCCTGGGCTGCTTTAACTGGTGGTGAGAGAGAATAGTCTGGAATCCTTTACCTGGGGTTCTCCCCCTTGGCACTCTTGGCATCTGGCTCTGCACAATTCTTTGTTGTGGGGAGCTGTCCTGGGCCTTGGAGGGTGCTGAGCAGCATCCCTGGCCTCTGATACCAGGAGTGGACACCCAGTGTCACAGCCCAGACACCCCTAGACTTGGCCACGTCACCCCAGGTGGCAGACCACTGCTCTGATGCTGCTTAGCCCCACCGTGCCCGGGATATCCTGTTTGAATCTCGATTGTGAACTTCAGAAGGACTAGAGGATGAGCAGAGAATGTTCTAGAAGGTATCCCCGCCCCCCCCCCCCAAGATGAAGATCTTTAAACTGCCCTTTACTTAGAAGGAAAAAGGCTGCTGGGGAACTTACTGTGGTCTTGAGAGACACCAAAGGCTGGAAACCAACCAGCAAACCACCCAGAGAGACGAGGAAAGCCTGGGACTCCAACTCAGAGCCGCCCTGGTGACGTGCCTCCTGGCCTCTCTCTTGCATTCTACGATAAGATCCTTCATCTCCCCAGACAGGCCTGGCACCCTGGTGGTGGAGAGGCTGGAGAGACAGGCTTAGCGCCTGCAGCGCGGTGCCCCAGTGGGCGCCTGGGACAGAAAAAGGCCACAAATAGAGAAGCCGGTCAGATTGCACTAGAGAGTTCAGGTAGCGGACGGCCACAGGCTGCATTTCTTAGCTTCACAGGACGGCAGCGTGCGGGCCGCGTGGGTGCGGACAATGTGGGGGATCTCTGCACACTCTCTCCATAAATCTGAAGCTCTTCCAAAATTAAAAGTTGTTTTTTTTTTTAAATCGAACATTGGTTTAGAAAGAAAGGTGACCACTCAAGGACCACGTCACAGTGCCTTTCGTTTCCACGGATCCTATAGTCACGTCCCCACGGGTTTCAAGGTGAGCTTGTTTGCTTTTTTCTTCCAAATTTTTATTTTTAAACGAAAGCATCCATCACCATCGCCCGTACAAACTCAGTTAGTCTTGCCGCAAACCCATGGTGACCACAAGGACAGGTGGACGCCTACGAGAGATGCTATCTCCGGACCTGGAGAGGCTGCGGCCTGCTGGGCTTCGTCTTTGTTCACAGGGAGGTGAGCAGCGGTTAGGCGGGTGCCGAGGACAGATCAGCAGCATGGAGACTCTCTCCTGGCTGGGATCCCAAGGTTGGAGGGAGACAATAGAAAAAGGAACTCATTCCTGGCCCTGTGATTCAAGGTCATTTCCACAGTTGGCCCGTGAACTGCTGGAGGAGAAGCACTTCCCAAAGCAGCGCCGTGGCCACGCACAGCTCTTTATGTAAATCGATTTAAATTTTTTAATGACAGCACAGATTCAGGTCTTTGGTCCCGCTAGCCCCATTCCAGGTGCCCAGTAGCCAAGGGTGGTGAGTGGTCACGGCAGAGGACAGCACAGAAGAACATTTCCACAGCTGCAGAGAGTTCTGTCACAGCGCTGCTCCAAAACGGGGTTGGGGAGCCAAGGACCCAGCTTGGAAGACCTCCTTCCTCTAAGCACTGGTTAAAGGGGGCGGTGAGCAGACCCTGGAGACAGCAAGGGACAGAGAGGGGCTGGGGTCCCCTGGGGACCGTGGGTGTCAGCTTGTTCAAGGCCTCATCTGTCCCACCCCATCACACTGTTCCCAGAAAGCCAACCCAACCCCTGCTGTGTGCTGATGCCTGACTTCCAGACAGATGGAGATACGTCCAGAAAAGGGAAGGAGGCGACTTCAGAACCACAGCTTTTCACCCAATAGGTCACTGAGTCTTCTTGATCTTTCTAATCCCAACTTTTCCAGCTAATTCATGTGACTGGTTTCACAAAACCCCATCAGTCATTTTTCAACCTCCTTCAGAGCCAGAAGCACCGTTGTTCACTGCTGTGTAACCTCAGGCAAGTCACTTTACCTCTCTGAGCCCCAGCTACTCTGCCTATGAAGTGGGATTCACAGTGACAGAATGCTCGTCAAGTCAGTGAGGTGACATATGTACAGTGCTTGCGGTGTGGTCGGTGGCAAAAGTCAGTAAATATTACTGAAAAGATTAAGCAAGAGGTGTGCGGATACCCTTTGTAAAATATAGAAAGGTAAGAAAACAATAAGAACAGCACTGAGAATGCTAATAACTGATAAATTTCATATCTGAGGAATGCCACTCTCAGGCACCCAAATCCCAGATCCCCCAAATCTCTCATCCCCTCACCATTTCAAGGTCATGTGGCAGACATCGTTGGTATTCACCAATATCCAGGTGTCTACTGCTGGGTTCAGGGTGGGGGAGTTACAAGTCCCCTTTCTCTTGAACTTAGGACTGATGATGTGGCTGATTTGGGCCAAATTAAAAATGAACAAAAGTAATTGCACCATTTCCTGGCCAAACATTTCATCACTGGCCCTGAACTCTCCCTCAGCCTCTCTTTCTCTGCTGCAAGGATTGTGGGAACATATGTTGACATAGCCATGTCATAGCCTGGTGACTATCACTGGAGCAGGGTCTTCAAGTGACTCCAATGAGCACAGGTGCACTTGTTGATTTGCAAAGGACAAGGGAGATGGGCAAGAAATGAACTTTCCCTGTTTCAGATCATGACATGGTGGGGATGTTTGTTACATAGCATGACCCAGCCTATACTGATGAATACAACCCAGTTGGTCCTTTCCAAAGATTGGATATGAGAAGCAGAATTTAGACTTGCTCCTAATGGATACCTTCTCCTGAGGTCACTGCTGGATGACCAGCACTGAACCCAACCAGGCCATTAACTTGCCTCTGGTTCTGGAACTTCAAATCCACATCATGATCCAGCACATTGTCCAGGAAGGGGCACTTGATGGGAAACTAGCTCTGAGACTGAGAGTTACAGAAAGAATCCCAGCCACTCACCAAACTTCCTTCTCCCTGCCTCCCCCAAATGCCTCTGCCACACTCCACAATCTGCCTCAAGTCTGGAAACGTATTAGTGGTGACACTTTAAAAAATAATAATAAAAGAACCCCACATCGACACACACAAGATATTGCTGAGTGCATCTCCTCTTCCCAATAAAAAGGACACGCTGCTCTTACAAGAAGCCACGGGGCTCATTACGCAAAGGTTTTCCTAGTTAGTATCGGCAATGAGATCCTTGAAATAATGGGAGCGTATTTGGAGTTTAAGAAAACAATTACATGACTCTAAAGTATCTGCTAAGTGAGGTTGTTCTTCAGCATAATGTCGAGTTACTTTTCCTTTCTTTTTTTTTGTTAGCTTCAAGAGTGGTGGGGGCTCAATCTGCATTTTGTGCTAATGGTGTAATTTGACAATTGCTCCCTCATTTGGAAAAAAAAAAATAGAACAACACTAAGAGCAAACCCTCATAGGACAGTGTCCAGGGCCTGAGATGTTCTGAGATGCACTTAGATCTTTCAAGAAATGGAGAGTGAGTTTATGGCTCCCTGGAACACAGAATCTGAGAGGCTGGGGTGGGAATCTGGCTTTTAAGACCTGGAGAGTTACAAGGAAGTTTCCAGAAAGGTAAACCTCACTGCCCAGCGAAGCTCCCAGAGGCCGGCCAAGAGCAGTCCTACAGGAGCCCAGCCAGGTCAGCTCGTCCCCATGCAGTCCCCAGGGGTTCACACTTCCTATCGGTGGACTCCAGACTGGGCCATGAGCCACCATGACCAGCAAAAGGGCTGGAAGGGAGGCTGTGTGGCCTCTGAGGCTGGCCCTTGAGAGTTCAGAGGCTCCCCAGGAGCCCACGCTGAGGCCCCTCTCCTGGAGAGCCACATCTGCAGGCCACCGGGGAGAAGGCCTGAGACCTCACACAGCAGGACCACGAGCCCAGCCGAGGCCAAGCTGCTGTGGGCGCCTTCCCGCCTGAGCCACCAGGCATGGGGGGCTGATGTGGCCTCAGAGGCCCCAACCCCCCAAGCACCCTGTAGAGCCTTTGTTGACTGGGTGGCAATATCATGGTGACCTCCCTGGAGACGTCAGGAAGCCCTGTCCCGCGGCTTGGAGCAGGGAGGCTCGGAAGCTCCCGTGGCAGCCAGACTCTCCGCCGCCCCCCAGGGCTCCCCTGAGTGGGGGCGGCACCTGTGACTTGGTTCTTCTCAACAGAAGGTGGCAAAGCTCAGGGCTGTCACCTCCAGTTACGATTCTGTCACGTAAGATTGTCACTTCCGTCCTGCTGGAGACTCTTGAGCTGGCGTTGACGAAGGCACCTGCCATGGGCTGGAACTATGGCCACGCCATCAAGGCCCTGGGCCAACAGCCCGTGAGCACGGGAGGCGATGGCGGAAGCAGATCCTTCCCAGAGGGGCCTTCCGGGGAGCCTTGAGCCCACGTGGCAGGTGGCTCCCTGCAGACCTGCAGGACACACCACTCCGCTGAGCCCAGTGCCCGCAACCGTTAGGTGACTGGCACAGGTGGGTGGACTTCAGCCCTGATGGCTCGCACAGCAGCCGATGCAGGTACTGAGCACTAGCACTAGCAGGTGGCTGTGTCCGTAAAGGGAAGCTGGCAGTCCCCACTGCCACCCAGTTGCCCCGACACGGAGTAGAGGCCCCCTCTGTTTGCAGGACAGGGTTCCCTTAGGGCACAAGGTGCGTCCCAAAGCTTCTCCCGTCATTGGGCACACCCAGAGCTGCCGCTGTGCTCTAGGGCTGCGGAGACTGCAGTGGACAAGTCCACCCCGGGTCCTGCCCTCAAGGAGCTTCCGTTCTAATGACGAGACAAATAAAAAAGTTAAAATGACGCAAATGATAGCGTAATTACATCCAGCGATCGTCTGGAACACAGAGGTCTGCGGACGTCTCCAAATATCTATGGCCAAAGCTTCTGAGGCTGAGCGCTCGAGGGCGCAGGGCCCTGGGGTGCCAGCTCCACCTCCAGCAGCTGGCCATCTCCAGAGGGCTCCTTGGCCTCGGCACCCTCACTCCATGCACAGGGACATCCAGGCCTGGGAGTCAAGCCGCAGGGGGACACAGCCAGTAACGCCAACCAGGATTTCAGTCTGCTCTGCCTCTGTGCTCACCCCTCGGGGTCCTTTCTGTGTCTCTTTGTTCACCTTTATTAACGGCCGCGTTCAGGTCCTCCATCTGATGGATCCGTCAGACTGAGGTGCTGTGTTGGGAGCCCCCACTCCCCTCGCAGGGCTGATAACCCTGCCCGTGGGTCTGCCCCTCCTTTGATCAGCGCTTAGGAAATCTCCCTCTGCCTGCCAAGAGGGCAGCAGGTGCCCCTACCGGTGGCAGCTGGGAGCCTTGGGAACTTTGGGGAGGAGGCCTCGGACGATATCTGGAGGCATTTCAAGGTGTCACAAGCAGGAGGATGGCACTACTGGCCTCTACTGGGTAGAGGTCAGGGAGACTGCTAACCATCCTATAACGCCCAGGACAGAGCCCCAATACAGAGACTCATTGGACCCAAAATGCCAATGGTGCCAATGTGGAGCCATCCTGTTTGGAGGAAGACAAACCCCTATCAGGGTGAGCACTGGGAAGAGGGGTATGGAGAGAAATAAGGAGATGAAAAGGAACCATACATCTGGAGCCTGGTTCTGGGACACCAAAGGCAGCCATGTCCACTTTAGTAAGAATCAGTAAGAGACCTCCTTCTCCTTAGCTCTTAGGTTAAAGAAGAAGAAGAAGAAGTATCATCTGCTCTCAACTCCTCATAACCACCTTGTAGGGAACTGCTGTTAGGCAGGGTCTATAGATACATTAATGGAGGCACAGAGGGGTTCTGTAACCTACCTGAGGTCACCCAGCCAGGAAGTGGTAGGTTCTGGGTTGAACCCTGGCCAGCTGCCTCCAGGGGTTGCAGGCTACTGCAACATATCAAGCACTTCTGCGGTGGCTAATTACCAGTGAATTTCATCCCTGCCTTCAGAAATGCAAGACCGTACCTTTGAATTTTATACGACGGACATGAATTTCTATTGATCGGAAGAGACTTCGTTTGCAGACCTGCTATTCCTGCAGCTGCCTCTTTACTCCCTCCGTCCCTCCAAATTGGCAAGGAGTGGCCATTTATCTATAGAGCATTTTCAGGAGCATCACTGATGGCTGCTTTGATCGACTGAACGCTGGAGAGTTCCTGTTGTTACTCTCCGAGATTCTCTCCTAGTTTCAAGATCATGAATAGATCCAGCTTTTTCTTTCTATATCTTGGACCCACCATCGCTCCCCCACCCCACCCGACAATTTCATCCTCAATATGACTCCCTCTACAAACAGACCTGAGAGAAGACCTAAGCCCTGGGCAGGTTGCAGGATGCTCAGAATTTGTGGCCCATGGGCCTGAAATCCCTGGAAATCTCAAATCCATACACAGCTTAGTCCCCAGGATTGAAGAGTTCTGATCCTCTGTCCCACTCAGCAAAAGAGATTTTGACTGGCAGAACCAGAGGTAGGTGAGTTGAAGGAAGTTCTTAAATCAGACTCCTCAAGCTGGAGCCTGCGAATACATAATCCCCCGCCTACGCCAGAACACACACTATATCATCATCCATAATCATAATATGGCTTCATATTTCACCCACTCATAATAAATAGCGTATCATCTGCTCATAATATTTTATCATATAATATCATGACATCTGCTCACAACATCATATATTATGTGATTGACACTCGGCAAAAGAGCATCCTCAGATATATTTGCTTTAAAAAAAAAAAAAAAAAAAAAGCATGCTGGCTTTTGTTAGAAGGCGAGGAGTTTCCCGCAGGCTGCAAGGATCCCAGGCCGTCCATCCTGCAGCTCGTCAGCCACAAGGTGTGGTTTCGTTTAGACCCACGGAGCCGCTTCGGCTTGCACTTAAGCCAGTTAGAAATGCAGAACCCCAGGCCCAGTTTGGGCCTGCTGAGTCAGACTCTGCATTTTGATAAGAGTTCCAGGACCTGTAAGCAGATGGCAGTTTAAGAATTGCTGTCCAGCAAGACGCTGGAATTTAACTGCCTCCAAGCAGAGGGCAGGGCTGTGAGCACTTGCCCCGCCAGGCACGCACGCAGGCCACACATGACCATGTCCCCACAAGTCAGGGGCATGGGGGGGGCCAAGCCAGGGGCCCCTTCCCAGCACAGCCTCACACGCACACCCGACAGGGAATCTCGGAACCTGCCGAGTCCCTCCAGGACGGTGCCTTTCCATTCAGGGGTCCATCCTCAGCCCAGGGATTAGGAATGGCGAGACTGTCTGCCAGGCCGGTATTTTAAAAACTCTGTCTTTATTCTCCTTTATTCATTTTCCTTAGTTTCACAGGAAGTCACCAGGACGTGGAAATACCTAAGCAAAAGCACATTTCTATTTGTGTGCTTTGGTTTCTTAACCCTATGCTACAAAATATATACGTAGGAGCCGGGCGCAGTGGCACATGCCTGTGATCCCAGCTACTGGGGAGGCTGAGGCAGGAGGATCTCAAGTTCGAGGCCAGCCTCAGCAACTTAGTGGAGACCCTGTCTCAAAATAAAAAAATAAAAAGGGCTGGGGATGTGGCTCAGTGGTTAAGCACCCCTGGGTTCAATCCCTGGTATAAAAAAAAAAAATTTCCTTGCCAGTGGTGGTAGAAATAAGATCCATATATCTGTAGAGAAACGCTTTAAGAATAAAATAAACAGCCACCCCAACACATCTTGACCTCGGTGCTGTTGACGCGGGGGCGGGACATTCTTCATGTCAACACGGTCCTGCGTCTCCTGGGTTGTCTAGCGGCGCCCCTGGTCTCTGCCCGCTAGATGCCAGTAACCTCTCTCCTCTCCCCCTTCCCACAGTCCAGAATGGCTCCAGACATTGCCAAATGTCCCCTAGGGGTCAAAACCGCTCCCGGTTCAGAGCTACTGCTCAGGCTGAAGAATCAAGGGCCAAGGACACCCCCGCAGACCCTGCTCCCGGGCCCTGCTCTGCAGAACCCTCGGCAGCCAGGGGGACGGGGCAGCTGTCAGTCAACACCACCCAGGCCCGCGTGTGCCCCCGTGTGAACTGGTGGGCGAGCGGGTGTGTGCGAGGAGACCGGGCGCGTCCCGCAATAATTCTTTTATCTCGCTCTCACACCCTGAGCATTATGAGCATTCATCAAAATAATTGACGCGGATGAAATTAGCACTTCCTGCTATGTCGGCCAGATAAACTTTGCTGAATATTGATTTCACACAAAGAAAATGACATGTGCGTGGGCCTAACCCTTTATCTGGCCGGGCCAGGGAATGAGGCAGGAGGGAGACGGGCCGCGCGCTGGAGGAGACGCGGCCGTAAGAATTACTTTTATCTCTTCTCGCACAAGAGACAAGGGAAGATAAGGCGAGAAAGCGCGGCCCTGGGCGCTGGGGACATCCACAGAAGGCGTGGGACAGTCCTCTGGGGACCGCAGGGACAGGGGCTGATGAATTCAGAGGAGGAAGAGCCCAGAATAGGACGGTGCTAGGGACAAGGGGCCACGGGGGCTGCCGTCTCGAGCCACAGCCTGTCCCTAAGACTCAGGGGATCACCCAGCCTCCTTCCTCAGCCAGGCCTGAGGGCTTTCCTAGCACTTGGGAATTTCAGTGCTCAAACTGGACAGCACCAGGAAGGCCAGGGTAGTCACCCACCTTTCAGCTGTGTGCCTCAGCTTTCTCATCTGTGGACCTGAGAGGAATGAGACCCCTCCCTGGCGTCCTTGGTGGAGGGAGGAGAAAGGTCCCTGGACGCCTGCCCTGTGGGGCATCCAGCCATCACAAGGACAAGAGCTTGGAAAGCAGGACTTCCTTACCCTTCTACTGGCCTGGGCTGACACACCTCTAAGATGCCCAAGGAAGCAGGAAATCTTAAGACAGGGTCTTGCTAAGTTGCTGAGGTTGGCCTCAAACTTACGATCCTCCTGCCTCAGCCTCCCAAGTCACTGGGATTATAGGCATAATCCTATACAAACAGACCTGAGAAAAGAACTAAGCCCTGGGCACGTTGCAGGAAGCTCAGAATTGGTGGCCCACACCCAGCGGGAAATCATTTATTCTGTTGAGTGTCTCAGGTTTCTTTTACTGAGGATCTACTCTGTGCTGGGCACCTGCTAGCAGCCATTGATGGGTGGTAGTGGTCTCTTCCTGCACCTCCTCCCCTTCGCTGGAGAATCTCCTTCACTAAACACCTGGTCTCACTTTGCCCCATGAAAGAAGCTGCTGGCTTCCAGGTCCGACCCCAGAGCTGGGTCCCTACCACTCTGGAGTCACTCCTGGGACTCTCACAGCCTGTGGGGCCCTGGGCAAAGCCTCACTCACGAGCGGGGCAAAGTATGGCAAGTGACCAGCAGGAGACAGAAGGAAGACAGGTGGAGGGCAGGCTGGGTGGTGGAGTGGTGAGCGTCCTTCTAGAACTGCCAGTCCAGGTTGACGGCCAGCAAAACCATCTGCCACGTGGCCAGAGAGAAGGAAAGTGTGTCGGTTTCTCTGCTTTATCTGCCTCCTCGTTGGAGGGCAGGGATCATACTGGGCCCTCCTTGGAAGACCACTGTGAGGACAGGGAGCTAGGAATATCTGTAAGGTGCTCGGAAGTCCCGATCGTGTGACAAACGTCTGCCCCCTGTATCAGCACCACAACCACCGTGTTGCACGACACCAGGGTTATGCAAAGTGGCCCCACAACCTTGACCTTAACACTGGGACAAGGTCACCTCCTCTCAGAGCCGTCCCCGATCGCTTCCATCCACAGAGACCCCCACGTGCCGTGAAGGCCACCAGCTCCATCCGCGTGGCTCCCTCCAGAAGCATCGGGAAGCAACTGCCCGAGGTCAGGACTACGTCCGACCCATCCAATGCCACGTTTTCAGGCAGGCAGCCACCACGGGGACCTGGGGGATCCTTCTCTGTTGGTTTCTCTCCTCTCCAGCTAAGCGTGATCAGGGCGCAGAGATAATAATAGTAACAGCAATAACAACGACTGCCAAGTATCCAGCGCTCCCCATGCGGGACGCCTGGTATCCTCAAGGTCGGGGGCGCGGCGGGGGAGCACTTCCTAACAGGTGGGGGGCCTAGTCCTGGAAGAAGCTACCTGTGCTGGGAACACAGTGATCCCGAGGGGATCCTCCAGGTGCCCTCCCGAGGGAGCACAGAGGTCAGAGAGCACGGCTGGGAGTCCCGTCCAGCGCCACCTCGGGGAAGAGACCGGCCTGGCCAGGCCTCAGCCCTCAGGTCGTCCTGTGGCTCCAGAGAGGTTGGGGCCTGCAGTGGCTCCACCCCCCCAGGCCATTCCCCACTCAGTGTCCCAACGGGGGGCCGTGTGGGGCTCCAGCTAATTGCAAACCATTTCTCAGGGCTCCCGCTGTTCAGCTAAATTCACTGGAACTAATGTGTCCCGAAACAAATTTCACAGAAGAGCCAAGGGCGATTACATGATATTTAGTTCCCCTTCCCGCGTCCCCGCCCGAGGCTGGGGCCAGGGCCGAGAGGGCTGGGCAGCTGGCGGGGGAGGCAGACGCAGGGTGTCTCCTCGGGGCTGGATGTACTTCCTTCCCCCTCGGAACCCTTACCCCGTCCAAGCCCCCCTCTGTACCTTATGCTCCCAAATCTTGTCACTGTCTTCCCGGTGCCCGGCACCGCCCCTCCCGCCTCCCGGCGTCTCTGTCCTCTAGGAGACACGTCATCGGAACAGCAAGCACCGGCTCTGAAACCAGACAGCGTCCGCTTCAGCACTTATCAGCTGTGTGTCCTTAGGAAAGTCTCTTAACCTCTCTGAGCCACTGTTTCCTAATCCCTCGGATGAGGATCCCACCACCTGACTGGCATCCGCTGTCGGGAAAATCAACTGCAAGGACACAGGGTAACGCAGTTTTCGTGGGTCCAGCACATAGTGGGCCTTCCGTAAATATTGGTTCCCCTCTGGTACCCACTTCAAGATGATCGGTTCAAAGGGTGGTTTCAGAATCAACTCTAAACAAGAGGAATCAGAAGGCAGAGGCCCCGCCTCACCCTCCCAAGCAAGTCGCCCACCAGCCCAGCCTCTGCCTCCCACCAGCCTCATCCCCCGGGGGTTCCCAGGGCAGTCACTGTCCCTTCTCTGTGTCCCCCCAGCACAAGAGCCCAGGGCCTCTACCCTGTGTCACCTCTCTGCTGTCGTGTGGACTGTGGCCACTCCAAGAACCACGTGGCCCACACGCTGCCGTGTCCCCCATCCTGGTATCCACGGCGGGCAGGCCCGGATCTTGAGGTGCTGGCCCCGAGGGCCTGGTGGCACCTCAGGGCCGCTGGGAGCCCACCCCACTCCTTCACCTTCTGCAGGAGGGAGCAGGCCTGCCGGCAGGCGGGTCCCCAACACTTGCCCACGAACTGGACTGGCACCACATTCTGTTTTCAAAAGCTGGGGAGACGCCCCCGACGACGGACAAAGAGCTTCCAACCCGGGTGAAACAAGTCTGTCGGACATCAAGGTCCAGGAATCCACCTGAGCTCCTTCTATGCCTCGGGGCCCTTTAGAAGGTGCTGAGAAACCAGCAGTGGACAGGACAGACCCTGCCCCTGACCATGGGTCACACCCAGGAGCAGACACTAAATAAACAAGCTGAGATGCAAGACTTCAGGTAGAGCTCAGCACAGCTCAGATCATAACGACAGAACGGAGACAAACACAGGGAGCACTCGGTGCCTGTTGGATGGCATGACCCCGAGCGGGGACACTTGCCCGGGAACTGAATTAAAGAAAGAGCTGGGGATGGGGCCCTGGCGTGAGACCGGCAAGTGCAAAGGCCCTGAGGTAGGCACAGCTGGTGAGGCTGGAGGTAAGTTAGCGAGGTCGGGAGTGCCCCGCTGGCACATGAGCGGCATGCAGTCAGTGACGACACCCAGCAGGCAGCAACGGCCCGAGTTTCACGTTCTGAAACTCGAGGTTGATGGTTGGAAGGAAGATGGAGAGACACGCCTGACTCCTTTGCCCGGGACCATGCCTCTCTAGACCTCAGACGATGCCCCGGATCCAAGAGGTTCCTCCATGGCTACCAGAGAACAAGGTTCCTGACGCACTGTCGGTTCTCTGCCCTGCCCTGGTTGCCCCTTGTGTTCCCAAGCTCTCCTTCAGCCAGGCTCCTGCTCCCTCTTCCCTGCTAGGGAGAGGACGGGGCGCCACCCCCTTATCAGCCCCAGGAACACACACGTACGAGTAAGTTGTCTCCTGCGACCTACGTGCCCTTGGCTAAATGAATGCAGTGTCCGCCCAGATCATTCCAAAGCCGTGAAGATGGCCGGGGGAGTGGGGGAGTCCAGCAGGGCGGAGGAGGAGATTACCAGACAGGCGCTGGCCTTATCTAACCCGCAGCAGGCCTGGCTGGGGGCGCCGCAGGGAGGAAGCGCCCAGCTCGCCCTCCCCACCCCTGCGCAGGCCAGCTGGGCACGGGAGCTCCGGAGAAGGGGAGGGCCGTCGGGGAGGCATCCGCAGCGTGGCCAGCTAGAGCACAACAGAGCTGTCCCCAAGACTGGGGCTGGCGGCCTGGAGGGTTTGCCAGCTCAGCCAGGAAGGGACGGCCCAAGATGCTGAGGTGGCAGCTGCACAATTTTTATGAATATCGACGCAGAGAGGACCAAGAAGCCAGCAGCCCGGGAGCAGGACAGGGAGAGGGTGCGGCAGAAGAGGCCTCTCCCACACCAGCTCTGCCTGGACGGCCCTCCTCCTCCCGTGTAGTCCCCACGTGGCCCTGTGGAGTGACTGTCCACATTCTCCCCACTCTACAGAGGGGTAAACCGAGGCTCAGACTCCTCAGGTGATGTCCCCAACAGGGGCCCGAGCAGAGAGCAAAGAACAGAGAAGCCATGTGGAGCCGCTCGCTCCACTAGGGCCCTGGAAGGACCTGGCCTTCCTGCTGGGCATGGACGGGTCTCCAGCACTCGGAGTCTGCTCCTCCGCCAGATGGAGAAAATCCTAACAGTACCTGCCGCACAGGGTGGCTGCAGGGGTTAAATGAGATCATAGGACTATTTTTGCTCCTTCCCAAGAGTCACACACGTATCTCGGGTACTGGTGTGAAATCTTGCCCCCGTCCCTCCCTTGGTGAGTTGCCAGGGAGGTATAGAAGAGCCCATGAGAATCAGTCTAGTGTTCAACAGATTCAACCTTGCCTTAACACTGTGAATGAAATAAAAATAATACTGATACACACATGAACGTATGTCTCTATCTCTGCCTGGTAGTGTGCGTGTGTGAATGTATGTGCATATCTGAACCAAATCTGCTTTATTTATACCAATCGTATGTGCTGTGTGACCTTGGGCAAGTTACTTAAATGCTCTGTGTCTCAATTTCCCCAGCTGTAAGTGAAGTTAACATTAACAAGAGTGGCTATGGAGACAGTGATTGAAAAGGTCCTTAGAACACTGCCCACCACACACTGATGTGCCACCTAGGTGTCTGTGTTGTCCCCACCAAGGCCCAGAGGCTTGGGTCTAAGGGCATGGTACTGTCTGAGGAATCCAGGCCAGACCCAAAGGTCAATTTCTGGCACTGGGTGAAATGCAGCTGTGGCCTGTCTTTGGGAAGGTGATGGTGAGGTGTCTGAAAGGACCCTTAGGTTTGGACAGGTGTGGAGGTGGGTCTCTGGTGGAAGTCCCCAGAGCTGGGGTGTGTCCTTTGCAAGAACATCTCTAAGGGCTGCCAGGTCCCTTCTCAGCTGGGCCCCTGTGTCTGGAGTTAGGGACTTTTTTTTTTTTTTTTTTGGTACCGGGGATTGAACTCAGGGGCACTCGGCCACTGAGCCACATCCCCAGCCCTATTTTGTGTTTTATTTAGAGACAGGGTCTCACTGAGTTGCTTAGCGCCTCGCCATTGCTGAGGCTGGCTTTGAACTCGCGATCCTCCTGCCTCAGCCTCCCTAGCCACTGGGATGACAAGTATGCACTGCCACACCTGGCTGTAGTTGGGGACTTTGAAGGCAAGGAGGGACCCTCAACTCACCCAGGAGGCTGGCTAGCCTCCTCCCATGTGGATTACCAGGGGACTAGGAGTCAGGGACCTCTGATGCCATGCCCTGGGACCCTGTGCCAGCGGCTGCACCCTCTGGGCCTCCGTTCCCCTCCCCACCTGCTTCAGCCCCCAGGGAAGCTGCTGCTCCGGGAACACCTGCTTCAGAGACCACCAGGTGCAACCCAGGGATCAGGAACAATCCAGTCCCAGCCCCGTGACAGTGAGAGGGGCCACACCAGGTGACCACAAAGGCCCTGGCAGGGTCCACCAGGCTGGTCTCCAGTCCTCATATGTGACCCTGGGGGGGGGACAGTCAAGTGCAGGGCCTGGGGGTCCCCAGGGCAGCATCCTTCTTTGTCCTGTTGAGAGAGATGGACGGAGAAGCAGACGCGGGGGCCAAGACAGCCGAGGGGACAGATGAGGCAGCGACAAGACGGGCAGAGATGCCCAGAGGCATTGCGGGGCTGGAGGGGAGAGGGCGAGAGGAGGGAGAGGAAGGGGGACAAAGAGAAGGACGGAGACCCCCGCGCAGGAACCCGAGGCAGCGGGCGGCGGACGGGACCGGGTCCCCAGCCCCCTGCTCCCGCCTCCCCGCCCGGTCCCCTTCCTCCAGCTCCGCTGCCCCTCCATCTCCCGAACACCGCAGGGGTTTCTGGCGCCTTTGTGGCCGCCCCGGAGTGCGCGGCGACAATGGCGGGGTGGCGGGGCCCCTTCGCGCGCGGAGGCGGGACGCGCGGGCGCGGGAACAATGCGGGCGCCGGGCGCGCGGGCTTTGTGCGCGTGGGAACCGCGCCTGCTGCTCCGTTAACCCCCTCGCGCCCTCGGCGGGCCTCGAGCTCCAGGCTGGGCTGCCGGCCCGTCACCTGCAGTGTGACCCGGGTAGCCCCTGTCCTTCTCGGAGCATCCCCGGCCACCACGGGACCCTTCCAGAAAGCTGAACCGGATGGGGCTCGGAGGACAGGGGTAGACAGACCTCAAGGTCAAGGACAATGTCAGTCTGTGCTGGTGCTGGCCAGCAAGCTGCCCTTCCACAGGACCTTCCTGCACTGTGAGACACTCTCTGCCCAGCTCTGCCAGTATTAGCTGTGTGACCTTAGGGGAGTTGCCCACCCTCTCTGGTGTCCCCCAGCGCAGGGGGAAGCATTATGCTGTCCTACATTAGAAAGCCTGAATGGGGTGACTTGGGTCAGTGGGACTTACTGGGCTTATGTAAATCTGTACACATAACGCGTAACAGTAACATCGATGAGCCCCCACTGTGTGCCGGAAACCATTCTCATCTCAGGATACAAATCTTATGATACATCAACATTGGCCAAATGTTCATCAAACATTTATGGAGCTCCTTATTTTTCTCCTGATGCCTCTGTTTGCTCATCTATAAAACGGGGGCTGTGGTTCCTCACCTGCAAATACCATGAACTCCTTTCTCTTCCAGAAGGGCTCTGGCGGATGTGGGGCGTCCAGGCAGGGTGGTCTCCATTAAGGCCCTGGTGATGTATACAGTTCCTGGGTGGCATGACCCTGCCCAGGCTCCCACCTCCCCGCTCACAGCTCCTGCTGACCAAACCTCTAATGACTCAGAGGGGAGTCCTCCGTCCAGGACAGAGGGGCTGGCAGAAGGGGAGGCTGAAGAGGTGGAAGGACCCCTTTCGGGCTCCCACATCTTGTTTTCAGAGTAGCTCCAGCTGCCAGTGCATCTGCTCACGCCTGCTCGTGGTGACAGGGAATGAGGCCATCCAGCTAGAACTCGTGGTCCAGAAAGCAGAAGCCCACAGAAGCTGAAGACTCTGGGGTCACCTGCCCCTTTAAGATTCTATGGAAGCACCAGACCACTCTGTCCCCAGGAAAATGCTCATTTGTTTGCACACAGAATGTTTTACTTGCAGCCTCAGAGGGTGCCCACCGTTGCACCTCCAAGACCCCAGAGTGGAACCTCCAAAGCAGCACAAAGGATCAAAGCAGAAAGTGGAGCTTGCACTGGCTGCGGGCTTACGGTGTGGGTGGAACTCCTGGCTCTCTTTTAGCAAGTTTGTGAGTCAGGCCCTAAAATGTTCATGACATTCGGAATCAGGGTGTTTAAAAGTCATGCATCTGGCCAGGCACGGGGGCGCCTGCCAGTCATCCCAGCAGCTCAGGAGGCTGAGACAGGAGGATCGTGAGTTCAAAGCCAGCCTCAGCAACGGCGAGGCGCTAAGCAACTCAGTGAGACCCTGTCTCTACATAAAACCCAAAATAGGGCTGGGGATGTGGCTCAGTGGCCGAGTGCCCCTGAGTTCAATCCTGGGTACCACCTCCCCCAAAAAGTCACACATCTGGCCTCCACCCAGAGCTTGATATTGGTCGGTATGAAGGCAGGCCCAGCGTTTGCACGTGGATCGCGTCACACATGGCCTCGATGTGGGATCGTGCTGCCCGGGCGGGTGGAGACGCTCTGGTCCAGGAGGTCCCCGCTGCCGCACAGATGCCATCCTGATTTCTGGCTGCTTCTCCCTCTCTCGCTCTGCGTCTATGTTAAGTCCTCTGAAAACCCCTTTCCCAGAAGAAAGTCCTAAGTCTCTGGGACCCCAGAATGGCGCTGCCTTCCGGACAGAGGGTGGGAAGGATCCGAAATGCTCCAGCGTCCAGGGAGAAGCGGGGAGCAGCCGTGCCCAGCAGGTGCCTACGGGCCCGCGTGCCTGGATGGGCACAGATGGAGCGGCTCTGGGCTGGGGGCAGGGGGCGGATGCAGCCACCCCTGGAGCCTCAGCTGTCTTGTTATCTCTTCATTGTGTCCGTTTGTCCCCCGGCCACCCATCCCCTCCCCAGCTGCCTTTCTGTCATCTCCAAGAGGCTCCCCTTGGCCAGCAGCCCTGCCCCAGAACTCCAGAGGGAGCTTGAGAGAGGGTCCCTCGGCCTCGCCGCACGGGGGTGAACAGCAAGGTGGAGGCTGGGGAGGAGGGACGGGGTGGCGGGGCGGGAGGGGGTGTCAGAGTCTATAGATCACGCCCCACCGAGCTCCTGTCTAACACACACTTCTCTGACGAGTTGTCAGTGAAACCGTTAATTAATTAGCTAATCCCGCAATGAAGTGGATTCTAAATGGCTCTCCCCCTCCCAGCCTCCCATTTAGATAATTGCTACTGAGGGATCTTTTGTGAGAGTCATTTTTTCCAACAGAGATGGCCCTGGAACACTGAGGGAGACGGATTTAAAGAAGGGGTCAGCGAGCCATCCCGGAAGCTCCCGTTTGGGGGAGACCCTTCTTCTCAGCCAAGGCAGAAACTGGAATGGGGGTTGCTTGTTGGAGGCGGGTATCGAGCTCTGGCATTTGAGGGTGTATTTTTGATCTGGTGATGCTTTTCTATGGAAGTCTGCCGGGGCGGGGTCCCCAGGCAGGTGATAATAGGAACAACACTGGAGATGATGCTGATGATGTCATCGTGGGCCATGGTGACGTGCCCAACGTCACAGAACCAGTGTGTGGCAGAATCAGGAACGGCACCATGTATCGGGCCCCACACGGCACCTTCCTGACAATCCTGGGGGACTATGGGCGCTGGCCCCTGTCTCACTAGGGATTCCAAGGCCATTGAAAGGGGATATGGCCCAACCCTGAAGCTCTGAGGGAGGGTCACTTTCTAAATCTGGCCAAGCAGAGTCCATTCTCTACCACAATCTATCCTCGGGCACAAAATGGATGAGCCAGGGGCAGACCTGTGTCCCAAGTGAGGAAAAGGAGACTCAGATCTAGGCTTTTTGCCGGAACTCTCAGGAAAGAAGTGTTCTCAATTCCTGGTACTACTAAGCGAATGTAATTGGCAACCACAAGATTGGAGCCCCTGGATTCAGCCATGCCTGACGCCTGTATCCATTTGGATTTTTTTCCCCACAGTTATATAAATTTTCATTGTTGTGGCCAATGCTGCTGGTCACCTAGCAGCATCCGCTTTCCTTCTTATCAACAGGATCCTCGTTTGTTTGAAGCAGCATCCGGCTGAAAGAGCTGTCCAAACTGTCTTGTAGCTCTAAGTGGCCACATCCCCTGGTTCTGGGCACCGAGCTCTTGGAGAAAATGTCATTCCCAAAGAAAAGGACAAAGCTCTAGGAGAAAGCCCTTCGGTCTTTGCCTTTCCACTCTTTTCCTGCCTGGATTGCAAATGCAGTGTTTGTCTTCAGATTCCTAGCTCTCTGTGGAGAGGACACCCCTGGCTTTTTTATTTTTATTTTTTTTATTTTTATTTTATTTATTTATTTATTTTTTTATTTTTTGGTACCAGGGATTGAACTCAGGGCACTCGACCACTGAGCCACATCCCCAGCCCTATTTTGTGTTTTATGTAGAGACAGGGTCTCACTGAGTTGCTTAGCGCCTCGCCATTGCTGAGGCTGGCTTTGAACTCGCGATCCTCCTGTCTCAGCCTCCCTAAGTGCTGGGATTACAAGTGTGAGCCACCGCGCCCAGCTCCTGGCTTTTTTAAGCTATTGTATTTCCATTGCATGAGGCCAAGCACAGGACAGAACAGGGTGTCAGTATTTGCAACCAAAAATCCCTGCCTGACACACTCTTAGGAATGGGAGAAGAAAATGGCAGAATTGGGAGAAATGGCTTGGGCCTCTCTATTTTCTCCAAGATGATCATCGTCTGCTTCTTGCATCTCTATTACCCGCAAGGCAAGAGAGCAATCTGGAAGGACCATAAATTGTGAGTAGATGGGGAAGAAAATTGGCCTTTAGCAAGGACTGGCTCCAGGCGATATTTCAAAAGAGGAAGGTGGAAAGGGGTGTGGAAGGAATCTGTCAGGTCTCCATCCTCACCAGGTAGAAGAGCACAGCTTCTTGCCGAGGACCTGCCATCTGCAGGACGCGGACACTGCATCTGGGTAGTCAGTGACTCCGTGCTGGTGAAGGCCCGAGGCCCCAGGGCACAGGGACTCAAGGCATGTGAGGAGCCCTTGATGATCCAGCACAAAAACGATGGAGAAACACCACCCAAGGCTGATGGGCCTCACCCACTGTCCCAGGGCCAGGCGCTGGAGTCCCATCTAACTACAGAGCTGGATGAGGCAGTCCCAGGAGAACCTGGGACAGAGCTGGTCACAGTGAGATAGAGTGCTAGGAAAGTGACTAGCTGGCTTCCCAGGGGCTCCCTGGAGATGCCCACCAGAGACCCAGGCTTGAATCTTAGAATCTCAGAGCAGGACAATTTCAGAACACTAGCTCAAGAGACACTTAGAATCACATTATCTTAGAAACTTCACTGTAAACATCTTGGAATCATAGAATTCTGTAATATAAGACCAAGGGTTTCTAAAATTCCAGCTCTGTAGGAACTTAGAACTGTAGAATTTTACAATTAGAGAAATCTTTTTTTAAAATTTATTTATTTTTATGCAGTGCTGAGGATCAAACCCAGTGCTTCACACATGCTAGGCAAGTGCTCTACCACTGAACTACAACTCTAGCCCCAAATCAGAGAAATCTTTAAAAACTGAACACCCGAAATCTAATAGCTCTCAATTTATAGGATCAAAGAATCATAAAATGTGAGAAAATGTAAGAAGTAAAACATTAAAATTTAAAAATTAAAGGATATGAAACTAAATAGTTTTATAAATATTATTAGATTTAGGGTAACATATATCCTTGAAGTTATAGAATTACATAAGATCGTGGAACCAGAAAATTTTAAAATATTAAATTATGAAACGTCAGGGGAAATATACAGTACATGAGAATTAGTGAATTTTAAAATCTTAGAATCACAGACTTTTTAAACTCTAAAATGTTAGCATCTTAGGAATCTTAGAGTTTGTGCTGAATACACTTTTCCCAGAAGTTGCAGCTGCTTCTCTGGAAATCCTGACTTACAGCATCACTACCACCAGGCTGGCACAGGGTAGGTGCTCAGTAAACACAAGCAAATAAGAATCTTTAAGAAGTGGAATCACTAAAAGGAGAACAACACAGTGTGTAGCTTCCAAAACAATAAAAGGACATGATCTCAATTGATCCAACAAAAAGCAAAGGGAGAGGGAGGAAGGTAAAGAAAAAATAAAAATCAGAGTAATCAAACACACATGAAAAGAGACACAAATACACACAAAATAATTAAGTATGAGAATCAGAAAATTAAAAATGAAATGAAAAAATAATTTCAACTGTGTTACAATAAATGTAAATGGTTAAAAATTTATATATTAAAAGATCAAGATTCTCAGGTCAGATAAAGTACAAAATTAGTTATCTGTTTTTTTACAAGAAATGACACAAAAAGTTAAAAAGCAAGGTGGGCATGGTGGTATGTACCTGTAGCCCAACATTTGGGAGGCTGAAGTAGGAGGATGGCTTGAGCCCAGGAGTTTGAGACCAGTCTGGACAACACAGTGAGACCTCATCTCAAAAACAATAAACACTTCCATTCCACAGCCACAGGGATTTTGTGGGTGTAATTAAAGTTATGTCCTTAAGATAGGGAGGTGATTCTGGCTTGTACAGGCTGTGGATCCAACATCATCTCATGACAGATTAAAAGCAGAGAACTTGCTCTAGCTGGAGTCAGGGAGGTGTGGCAGAAGAAGTCGGATCAGAAGCATGGAAATAACTCTGCCTGCCTTGGGATGGGGGCAGGTGGAGAGCCCGAGAAGAGCTGGAGAGCAACCTCCAAGAGCAGAAATGAGCTCCTCACAGACAGACAGCAAGGAAGTGGGGGCCTCTCTCCCATGCCTGCCAGGAACCGACTTGGGTCAGCAACACAAATGAGCTTGTAGTGGGTCCTTCCCCAGAGCCTCCAGCGGGAAATGCAGCTCTGATAGCACCTGAGTTTGGTCTTGGGAGCCCTCAGACAGAGGACCAGCCAAGGCCACCTGAGATCATGACCCACAGGACTGCAGGAAAATAAATGAGCCATTTCAATCCCCAAATGGCAATAGTTGCCACCATCATTAGGAAGTTCTGCTTGCTGGGTTGCAACCTGCCTCCTGGCTGTTGGTGATCCTGCTTCTGCACCATGACTCCTACTCGCTCTCTCGCCCACTGGGAGCTTTTTGGAACATTTTAAGTCAATTTGCACAGCCCTCCTGGGACTGTCCCCTCCTAGAAGGCAACCAACCCTGGCTGTTCATAAGACTCAGTATCCAAATAGTTCTCCAGCTCAGATGCTCCCAGACCTGCCCTCTTGGCGGCCTTGTTGAGAACAGCTTCTCCTCAGCCCTACATCCTTCTGTGACTCCCCATGACCCCAGGTAGAAGGCTCCCGGTGCTTCGGCCTGGCACTGAAGTCCTCCCCCTGACTTCAGCCTCCACTCCTCTGCCCCGCCAGCTGGACGATGGTTCTCATAGTGCACACCTTCGCCAGTGCGATGGATCCTCCCTGAAATGCCTCCCCCAGCTGCTTTCTTCTAAAGTCGGCGACGTCCTACGTCTTGTTCAAAGCACAGCCCAAATGCCAGCCTCCCCTTGGCCACCCCCGCTGGGACGGATCTGCCAGACCCAGTATCTGGGACGCAGTAAACACTCCAAATATCTGCTGAGTGGCTGGCAGATTTTAACCTCCAGAATATTCTCAAACTACCCCCTCTTCTGTATCCCACCCCTTGGACTGAAATGCCATCATTTCTTCCCCGGGGAACTGCAGCATATTCTACCGGTGTCCCAGCTTTCACGTGTGCCCCGATTATCTGTTCCCCACACGATGGCTAAAGGGGTCCGAATAAAATAAAACCCTTCCACTGACCATCATGCTCTTAGGATGCAATTGACCCCTCCCCGAGGACCCTGTGTGACCTGGATCCTGCCCTGTCTGTCCTCACTCATGTCACCCTGGCCTTACACCCTCATTGCCATCCCTGGTGTTCATGAGCTCTGTGGTGCAAACCCTGGGACACAGAGGCACCCGATGGACATCAAGGCATAGACCAGTGCACAAGCCGTGGAAGAAGCCCCTCTGTCCCCTCTGCTCACTGGACACTGTCCCTCCTACCATATCCTCCCTACCCTTTCCTTTGCGCTGACCTTCTATAAAATCTTGAAGGACTCTAGGCACCCCCCTGTGAGTGGGGGGTCTACACAAAGGGATATTATTTAGCATGGGAAGAAATGAGCCATCAAGCCACAGGAAGATACAGGGGACCTTAAATGCCTATTGCGTGCTGACAGAGAAGCCCTTTGGTAAGGCGATCCCTCTGTAGAGCATCCTGGACAAGGAGAGATGCCGAGAGAGTTCACAGATCTCAGTGGTGGCCCTGGACTCGGGGCTCAGGGTGGGACCTGAACAGGTGAAGCACAGGGAAACTTGTAGGGCAGTGAACCTCTTCTGACACGGTGCAGATGTCAAACCCTCTTGCCCCTCACAGCACATAAGGCGAATCTTCATGTAGGACAACCTTCCGAAATCGTGTAGGAGACGGGGATCCCAGGATAAGGTGCAGAATGTGACAGAAGAATCCAGCTGTGTTCGACGTATCTGAAAATGACCTCCCTGAGGGACGGGGCAGGGGTAGTGCCAACCTCAGTGACCTTGGACATGATAGGCATCTGGAAGACTGAGGCGAAGGGAACGGTGCGTAAGGACTGGACACTGGCTGATCAGCTTGTTGCACACAAGTGCATGGGCTGGCGATCCCGAAGCCACCGTACGCGGGCACCAGAATGGAACAAGCGAGGAGACAGAGGGCCTCTGGGAACCAGGCTTCTCACCACTGGGGGAGATAAGCAAGGGAGGAGGCTGGAAGGATCCAGGTGTGATGGAGTGGGAGACATCACTGTGACCTCAGGTCAGCTCAGTACAGATACAGAGGGGGCCAGGACACTGGTCATTGCCTGCCAGCATGTGTGCAGCCGTGGGTCCCAGCACTGCAAAAAATAGGTCGGAAGATAGATAGATAGATAGATAGATAGATAGATAGATAGATAGATAGGTAGATAATAGATAGAGATGATAGAGGTAGATAATAGAGATGATAGAGATGATTGATAAAGATGACAGAAAGAGATGATAGATACACACGTACTAAAATAGAGAGGTGTACACGAGAGAGCTAGGGTGCACGCATACATTCTCTTGCTCTGACAATCCAAAGGGTTAGAAGCAAGGACACCCCCCTAGCCATGAGCACACTTGGCAGTGTGACACCATCCCCATGAAAAGGAACCACGATTCCTCAGAGAAAAGGCTCCTTCTAATTTGGGGAAGGAAATAGATATTCTGATCCTGGAGCATCTTGATGTGCCAGAATGTAACAAAGGGGAAAGAAAGAAAGAGAGAGAGAGAGGGAGAGCGAGAGAAAGGAAGGAAGGAAGGAAGGAAGGAAGGAAGGAAGGAAAGAAAGAAGGAAGGAAGGAAGGAAGGAAGGGAGGAAGGGAGGGAGGGAGGGAGGGAGGACACCCCCTCAGCCATGGGAACACAGTCAAGGGACTCGGGATCCAAATAAGTGTCCAGCGGCCAAACCTGGAAGAATTTGAGCAAGAAAGTTAATGCAGAAGTGCGTGTGACCCAAATTGTAAAATAAGGATCCATGGGTTTGCATAAAGGAATTAGTGGGGGGAATAAAGGCATCTCCATGCAGAGTTCCTGCAAACCCCTGCGCCACTCTGTACCCCCAGGAAGTGGATCGCAGCCCCAAGTTCTGAAGAGGAGCTCACGTGCCTTCTTTTCAGAGAAGAAGGTCTGGAAAGAAGGCGAAAGAGCAGCTTCAGCACGCAGCGGTGTCTCGGCCGGCAGTGGAGATGGGGAGCAGGCATGGTGTACGGTTTGCAGCTGATGTTCCCTTGATAAGACGGGACGGGAAGGGCGTTTGTCCTCCGTGGGCTTCTCCCCGAACCCAGAGCTCCAGCGTAGTCAGGAGAAAAACATTAGACAGACCCCAACAAAGGGGCGTCTCCAACATCCCTGAGCCCCGGGTCCACTCCTCAAAACTGTCAAGGAAGTCAAAACAACGGATGTCGGAGAAGCCGAGGCCTGAGGAGGCCTGGGGGACCAAGGCAGTGTGGACCCTGGAGGGGACAAGAAAGGGACACAGGGTATAAACCAAGGAATCAGAATCAAGTATGGAGTCTTAACTAATAATGATAACAATAAATAATAACACTAATGCGCCAGTATTGGTTCATTAAATGTGACAGCTGGACCATACTCATGTGAGAAGTTAGTAACGGGGACCGGGCTGGGACATATGGCATCTCTCTGTTCTGTCTTCCCAATTTTTCTGTATATGGATAACTTTTCTAAAAATCAAACATTTGTTTTTAAAGAATAAACAAAGGGAAAGGATTTGCAGATGTCTGTCCACAGAGGAATCAATAAAGAAAACGTGGTGTATCCAAACACCGGAGTACGATTCCTCCAGAAAAAAAAAGAACAGATTCTAATGTACACAAGGACCCCACGGGTCCCCAAGCGTCCCGCTTCCTGGGAGAGCGTGCACACACGCACGCACACACACAAAGAAAGTACACACACATAAATAATTCCCATTTATATAAAACTTTGAGAAAATGCAAACTCATCCACATAGCCCAAATCAGATCTGTGGCCACCCAGGGATGGGAGGAAGGAAAGGGACAAGACAGAGCCACTACAGAGGGACCTTCTGCAGGTTCGTGACCTCAACCATGGGATGGTTCCACAGTTGCATAAGATGCCGGAACTTATTAAGCTGCACGCTTTTTAAATGTGTGCAATTCGTTGCGTGTTGATTATGCTTCAGTAAAAGCGATGTCGAAGCTACTGCGTGTAAACAAGTGACAGTACTAGGGGCCGAGTCTGTGGGGCCCCGACAGTGGCTGGAGGCAGCCCTCCTGCATCCAGGCATCGGCTCCCGCTCCTGGGCCCCTCTGGTGGTTAATTCCCCTCCCCAGGGGAGGCCCTGGGAAAACAGGCCTCATTAGTCGAGGCCCGGCCTGGTGGAACTTCGTATTTGTTAAAGATTAATGGGGTGTCTCTCCCGCGAAGGAGCCGAGGGGTCTACTGGCCTCGTTTCTTCCAAATCAGCCCCCTGCCATGACGCAGCCTAAAGCGTAGAGGGAAGGGACTGGGGAGAGCTAATGGGCCTCTCCCAGCCTCCCCTGCAGGCCTCCCGACTTCCTCACAGGCCAGACGAGAAGCAGAGGAGCCCCGGGGGCTGGGGACACCTGGTTTACGCCCACAGCTCAGAACTCAGCCATCCACAGGCCCTGTGTTCATCCAAACGGCGCTGCCGTGACGCAGGCCTTGGCGGCCGCTCCTCTCTGACAACATCTCCAGGGTTTTCTTTGACACATCTCTGAATTCCGTAGTGGACGCTCCTCTGTCCAGTGGTCTCCATTTCTGGAAATCAGCACGGGTGAATGACGCCAGCAGGCCTGGAGCTCCAGCCTGGGTCCTGAGGATGCCCACGCTTCCGTGTTTGAAGTCTATGAGCCTCACGAAGCTAGGACTTCATCGCCACTACATCCTCGGCATCTAGTAGGTGCTCAATAACTGTTTGTTGAATGAATGATGGACAGGTCATCTCTCCATGTATCAAAAATCTGTCTGGTCCCTGACAACTCTGTGCATGGCCATGGCTGCCTCCCTGTGGTTAGACTCCAACTTCTGATCCTCCTGCCTCAGCCTCCAGAGTGCTGGATGACAGGAGTGTGCCACTGTGCCCGGCTCCTACTTTCTATTTTGTTCACTCCCACACAGAGCCACCACTGAGCTTTGAAAACCGCAACTAGATCATGGAAATTCACCAACCCAAAACCAGCTGGTGGATTCCATCACACTCAGAATGAAAGGGCCCTTCCAGGTCCAGGGGCTTCCCACCCTCACCCCACATCCTCCCATCCTGCCCATCTCCAGGACGCCCCCCGTCTCCCTCACTTCAGCCAACCTGAGTCTCTTGATGCTCTTCAAATGCCCCCAGTGTGTTCCCTTGGTCCACTCCCTGGAAACCCTGCTCCCCACATCTCCTCTTCCAAGCTCCCTCCAGCTGAGGGCTTTTCTGTGCTTTCCTTCTTTGCTGAAACTCTCTTACACACATCGATACAATCTTGATGTAGTATTATTTAAAAATCAAAATTAATACAAAAATCCTATGACCCAAAAGCCCATCAACAGATGAAGAGATAAATACAACGTGTCTTCCTCAGACAATGGAATATTATTCAGCCCTGAAAAGGAGTGAAATATTGGCGCCTTGAGAACATGATGCTGAGTGGAAGAAGCCAGACACACAAGACCTCGTGTTACATGGCTTCATGTCCATGACACATTCAGACCAGGCAGGTCCACAGAGACGGCAGGAAGATTAGCAGTTGTCAGGGGCTGGGGAGGAGGACAGGAGAGTGACCGCTTAATGGGTAGGAGGTTCCTTGTTGGATGATGAAAATGTTCTGGAATTAGATGGCAGAGATGATCACGCCATACTGTGAAAGTACTAAATGACACTTTGAAACGGGCAAAATGAACTTTGTATTATAGGAGTTTCGTTTCAATTTTTAAAAAAAATATCTAAGAGGTCAACATTTTAAATAACAACACTGTGCTGAGCCACACGGAGCCTGAGGCAAGAGGGGGAAGGAGTCGGGTTGGTCTGTGTCTCCCCTGAGTCTGAGCTCATGCATCCCATTGTTGAGGGGCTGCTCTTGGTCACCTTGCTAGCTGCTTGGTTTTCTCCTCTGATGGTCTGGTCAACTTACTTGCTGACCACTTGTTATGTGGCCTTCAGGTGACGAGCCGTGCCCACGGGGTCAGTTATACACACCACAGACCCTCAGCCCCCGCCTGCTCCAGCACAGGGCACTGCCAAACAGCACTGGACGGCTGGGTGGACGGGTGGGGTGGATGGTTGGGTGGGTGGATGGGTGGGTGGACGGGTGGGTGGATATGTGGATGGATGAATGAATGCAAGCTGGGAAAAAATGGGCTTCCTGGATTTTGGAGGATGAATGAAACAGAAACCAGGAACAGGAGAGGAACTCCCCAAACTCATTCAAGGTCAAGTGTAGATCAGAAGCCCGTCCCCTACACACCAGCAGCCCGGGGCTGGGGGGATTCTGGTGGACGATGCTGCCTCACAAACCACAGTGGCCTGTGTCTTCGTAAGATCCTCTTGGAGGAGGGTCCCAGCCCGGCGCGGTGGGCCTTGCTGGTGGCTGTCAGGGGAGTTGATGAACAGCTTTGCTCTGGGGACTCCAGCACAGCCGGAGAAACCAGGGAATTAGCAGTGTTTGCTGAGCAAACAGCGCCGGGCGGGAGAAGCTGCTGGCGAGTGTTGAACACACATCTCGTATTTGTGCTGGCAAATATCCCCAGGCTGCCAGGCCCCCTGGATGGGGCTGCCATGCGAGGAGCATGCAAGAGCTGGGGAGCCCCGGGGGTTCCCAGGAAAGCTGCCTGCAAGGGACAGAAGAGAGAGAGTAGGAGCACCCCCAGAGATGCACCCAGTCTGAAGCACCTGGGCAAGGCTAGGGGGACACTGGGTGCGTGATCTGGGGAGTCCCCTCTCTGGCTCCACCCTGTCCAAACCAGCCCACGGTCCACGCAGTCTTAGGGGGTCAGACAGGCGAGACTCCTCCGAGGCAGACTCTATCAGTTTTCTTGCTGTGTGATGGTAGACAGGTTACACCACGTCTCTGAGCCTCGGTGAACATACATTACGCATAGTAACAAAACAGCTGGTATTTCTAGAGCATGTCCCATAAACGCTGACGTCTGCGGGTCTGCTCTCCTAAAGCGGGAACAAGCTCAGCGCCGCACCCACGGCCCTTTCTGTTCACTACTATTTCAAACCTATAGAAAAGGTCCGAGAATTGTCGATCCTCAAACTCGTGTGTGTTTCCCCAGTGGCTAATATTTTGGTGGCTGCCTCCACCCGCCTATCCGGCCACCTACCTCTGAGACAGACCACTTCCTTCTCTGGAACCATCCACAAGGACGCTGGAGCCCCGGTGGCGATCCAGCCCTCCGCGCTGTGTGCATCTCCTAATCGCGGGGACACCAGCAGTTACCACCCCATTATCAGGTCAGGGGCTTTGGCCTTGCCACGGTCCCGTCATCAAACACACACCTCAGACTTTCTGTGAGAAGTAAGTGAGCCCCTTCGGTCAAGCGCTGGACAGTGCCAGGTACATAGTAATTGTGCAGTAAACACCATGCCTTGGAAGAGTGAGGTTGCTATGGTGACGGTGGCCGTGGCTATTGTCATGCTGAGCAGAGGGGTGGCCAGGCAGTGCAGGGTGAAGGCCAAGGGGACTGAGGGCAGCTCGCCAGCCAGCCCAGCAGAGGGGTCCTGGGCCAGCGGGATTCACAGGAGCCCAAGGTCTTTTGGGGAACCCTGGAGCACCCCTCTCAGGGCTTCTATTTACCCCATCTTCCAAATGGACCCAGAGGCCACCCACCACCAGAGCAAAAGGCGAGCCCCTCGCTCTGTCCTGGAAGGTACCAGGCACATGCCAGGATGAGGGCCAGGGGGTGAACAGAGACCCCGGAGTCACTGCATCTCCTTCTGGGTCCCTTCCTGCCCTCAGACCCACTGGGTCCCTGAGATGGAGGATGCCCTGGAACAGGGGGACCCCCCCAATCTGCACTGGGTGCACCATGCTCCAGCCTCTCCCCCTGCATCCCCTTCACCATAAAAGCCTGGCACAGCCCAGCGGCAGGCGCCTGGATTGTCCCTGCATGTCCACCTCCACATGCGGACCCAGCTCCAAAGGGAGAGGCTCACTGAACCCCCAATTCTTTTCATACCTGTTGTCTGGTTTCATTAAATGCATTTGTTCTAGATCTTTTATTCATTCATTCATTCAAAATTTTCTTGAGCACCTACTGTGAACCAAACTCTGTGTCAGGCCTTAGAATACAAGACAGAGAAGGCAGCTACCTTCATGAAGAGGATGCTCTCGTGGAAGGGGGAGGACCATAAATTGATCCAAATAATAATGACAATGATAATTGCTAATACCTGCAGAGTGTTCAGTCCACGCCCGGGAATATTCTAAGCACTTTACAAATATATCATTTAACCATCAAGACAATCCTGAGATGCCCGCTATTATACCCAGGAGAAAAATTGGGCCCAGAGATGAAGTAACTACCCAAGGTCACACAGCAGAGAGGCGGGGACCTCACAGATATGCCAAGAGCTACAAAAGACATGAAGGTGTGACGTTCTAGGAAGTGGTGGGCTGGGAGGTGACTCTAAGTGGTCAGAGAGGATGAGGGGCTGGGACTCCGGCAGAGACCCACACCATGTGAACAGCAGACACACACAATGCCAGGCAGAGGGGGCCGGCTGGGGCCCTGGAGGAACAGGAGCCAGGCCCGGAGCGTGGCCGGAAGGGACAGAGAGAGGAAAAGCAGGCCCCGCGCCCCTTCCTGCCCCTCCTGCACCCCTGCCCGGGGCTGCCAGCTTATGGGTCCACCGGACTTCAGCCTAGCCCTTTCCCAAGCCCCTTGGGGCTGTGCAGGACATGGGGGCCTTGGTCTGAGCCCTTTGTCATCCACAGACCTTGAGCTTGTCCTGGAGCTTATTCCACGCCCCAGAGGTGACGTCAGAGAACCCAGGGTCATTTGACACCTGGGCCCCTAGAGCAGGCCAGCACCCCCTCCCTGTCCTGCTCCTCTACACAAAGAAGCTTCCAGGAGGCTCCGACCCTGCTGGCCCCTGGAGGCAGAGGCTCCAGATGACATTGAGGCCAGGATCGGAGGGCTCCACCAGGGCTCTTCCCAATTCCTGATGGGAGAGGGAAGGAGGAGCCCCTTGGGTCAGGCAGTCCCTCCCGTTCTGGAGAAGAGTGTGGCTCTTCACACAGCCAGGCAGCGGCACGCAGTGACCCAGAAGCCCAATGTCTAGGGACTGGTCCTGATTTCCGAGCCTCAGTCTCCCCATCTGTCAATGTGACGAGGGCCTGGATCACGCCAGACCTGATCCCCTCTGAGTCCACAAGTCACTCTGAGTCACTCCTGGCTTGACAGCCAGGTGCTGGGGCGGTTCCCTTGCACTCTTCTGTCCTGCTCCCCAAATCCCTCTGTTCCCCAGTAGTAGCTTCCTGCACCCTAATTTTAAAAAGATAACTTTTGTGAAGCACTTGGGCTGAGCATGTTACTTTTTTTTTTTTTAGCTGTAGATGGACACAATGTCTTTATTTTATTGCTTTGTATGTGGAGCTGAGGATCGAACCCAGGGCCTCACGCATGCGAGGCAAGCGCTCTACCGCTGAGCTACGATCCCAGCCCGCATGTTACTTCTTTCCTCTCCTTTAATCCTCCCAGAATACCATGGGAAAAGTCTTCTGCTTCAACCCCTCACTGACTCCACATTTATCCAGCACCTACGACCCCTGGCCAGGCACTGGGCTGGCCACTGAATGCGTCTGGACCCTGCCCTCGGCAGCACAAGCAGGAGTCTCAGCTAAATTTAACAAGAAGCGTGGAATGCGGTCCCCCATGGGTTACAAATTCAGACAGACCTGGGGCCCTAGCAGCCTCCAATGCTTACTGGCTATGTGACATTGGGCAAGAAATGATGAGTCTCTGAGCCTCAGTTTCCTTGTCTTTTAATTAGGGAGCATAACATGCCCCCCTACTTGGGGCAGTTGTGAGGATTCCAGAAGATAATACATGGAACATAGTAAATGCTCAGTAAACATTATTAGAGTTACAAAAGGGGAACAAAGTGGATCTCCATCCCTCTCTCTCTCTCTCCCTCTCTCTCTCTCTCTCTCTCTCTCTCTCAATGGAATTTATGCACGGAACACAGGCCCAGGAGATAGGATAAAAGCAAATACAAAAATGTCATTAGTGGGCCCCAGGTGCCCCAGGAAGGATTCAGATGCCGCCTTCCAGGGCTCCCAGTGTGGAGCCCTGAGTGTGGTTGTGGCTTCTGGAGGATGACCTGACACCCTGGCTTCATCAGATCTACCCACTGCAAAGGTTTTAAAGCAGGCAGCGAAAGACCCATGACTCCTAGAGTTCAAGGCACCATTACCAGCTCCAGCCAGGTTCATGGCCTTCAATCTACTGAAGGTCTTTTCTTTTTTTCCTCTTTTATTCTCCTCCTAATTCTTCTCCCCCATTTCCATGATTGTTTTGAATGTGTTCTAGCAAAACATGTACTTATTTATGGGAGTGTGCTTTTTACATATGCAGGCTGTATGGTGGTAAATGGCTTGTTCCGCCCCTGCTCTCCCCTCCCCAGCACTCTGCTCTTTGGATCACTCATGCTGTTCGCTGTGCATCTACTCTGTCACCTCATTCTAAGCCCCCTCCATGGTGGTTGCTTAGTTTTGGTCAGAGACAAGGGCTTGGCTGCAGGCAGCTTCCTGGTCTAAGATCCAAGGAGACAGGGAGGAGGAAGCAGGAAGGGGAAGGAAGGAGAGAGAAGCCAGCACCAGGTGAGTGCTCAAGGTCACCACTGTGGAGCTCAGTCTGCTAGGAGCCCCTGGGTGTACAGAACAGCCCTAAGGACCCCAAAGAACAAAAGTAAGGTGGGTGCAGATGGGGTACCTGGTGCTCCCTGTTAGCTGAGAGTCCCCAGGGCCATGAACCCCCCTGCTGTAGACGGGCTCAGAATGCCCACATCAGAGAAGGCCCCTAGAACATGCCCGAGGAGGGACACCAGCAAGGGGAGTCTGAGCTCAGGAGGGTGACAGGCTTCTGTGCAAGGCGGGCAGGGCCGGCCTGTGGCATGAGCACCTGCACATGTCACCTGTGAGCCCTGCTAAGGAGCGCACTGGGTGCCCCCTGCTTCCCCACCCTGAGCAATGCCGGATCAATGTCCTGGATGTGGCTCCCTATGGACCTGGGTGGGGATTTACCTGCCCCGGGCCCAGCAGTGGAATCTGTGGGTCATGGAGCATTGGCGCGCTTAACCTGACTCTCACCCGGATGTGCCTGTGCCGTGCAGATAGGCTCCTGGCCAGCCTCCTCCCCAGCACCTTGTACCACTCAGCTTTCTAATTGTGTCCGTGGGAGGGAGCCGACCAGCAGCGCTGCGGACAAGTCACAGGAAACTTTTTATATTTCACTGCTTAGGGATCAAAGGGGGAAACTCAGTCAGAACATGGGAGATCAAAGAGGGAAGCCCAGCGCTCTGAGAAAGAGAGGCTTCCCCAAGAACCCAGATCCACAGAGAAGCTCAGGAACTCAGCCAAGTGGAGGCCTCGGCCATGTCCCCCAGCTGCTCCTGGGTTGGTGCAGGACTCTGACTCGTCTTCCAAAGGAAGGTTGCCTGCCATTGAACGTAGAGATGCCTGTAACCGAACCCTAGGAGATGACACACAGTAGGCATTCAGGCTTGCTAGTCCAGGAACACACAAGCACATAGTGAGACCATCTCCATGTGCTTTACAGTACAAGCTACCGGCAGGAAATGCAGAGAACGTCACTTTCCTAATCTGAAAACACCACCTCTCAGCCATCGGGAGGCTGTGATAGATTTGCTGATTGACAACAGAAAGCACCAGGACTGGGTGGGCTCTGGGCAAGAGAAGAGGCTTCTACTACTGCAGCGTGCTGCAGCCGGCTCCAATCGGGTCCCGAGAGCCACTGTCCAGTGTCCAGGAATCTGGCCAGCTGGGTGTTCAATCGCCCATTGAAAGTTCACTGAGGAACAATGGAGGAACCCTGTTCACAGGGGTGGAAGTGGGGAGGGGGCATGGGGACAGTAAAGGTGGTGGAATATGATGGTCATCATAGCCCTAACTTTACATATGACTGCATATATGTTGTGATTCTATACGACTTACAACTAGAGAACTGATATGTTATCCTCTATCTGTGCACAATGCATCAAATGGCACTCTGTTATCATGTAATCCTAAATAGGACAAATAAATAAATATAAAAAAATAAAATAAAATAAATATTTAAAAAAAGATGATTCTTTGCCACATGCAAAGGAAAAAAAAAAAAAGTTCACTGAAACTTCCAGTTAAATAAACCATAGTAAACAGGTAGGAAGTACTCAAAACTCGCCGCCTCTGGGTTATTTAGTTCTGTTTTCTCTGCTCCTGAGGTCATCTGCATTTCCTGCCTCCACTACCGACCCGTGTCTCTGGTCCCCATTCCCTTCAGGTGGGGGATTTACACGGTGGAAATGGACCCGCTCTAAGCCAGGCGCTTGCTTTCTCCAGGAGCACTGTCAGACCAAGCCAGCACATCACCGCCGGCAGCTAGGGACAGAGTCCTTTTTGTGGCCTGTCTGGAAGCTCACACGGAGGGCCAAAGACCCCTTGCTTTATTTAGGGGACTTGGAGGGGGACAGAGAATGTCACGCCCTGCTCACTCCCCATGCCAACCAGGAGGGAGAAGTAATCCACCCTGACCCCCAAACCATCCACCCGCCTCCTCCTCCCCCAGCCAGGCAACCGGGACTCACAGAGGGCAGACATTAGCCTGCTAAATTCCCACCATCTTCTCCTAACCACTCTAACTGCCCTGCGCCTTTCCAGCCAACTGCAGTCTGCAGCCGGAGAATGAGGCAGCATCTTTCCTCCTGAGAATGACTCCCGATAATTGGGGCTCCTACTTCCTATTTCTCTGCCTTCCATTTTACCCGAAAAATGCCTGGCCATAATTGCCCATCCTCTGGCACGGAGAGGGAGCCGGTCCTTCCGCCGTTCAAACTCCCAATTGGGCTATTACCGCCCCGGCCCACTTTCTCTTAAATGGCCTTCCCACGATTTGGCGACATTGTGAAGAAGAAGGGACTCATCTTTCTCCGGCTCAGATAGAAAGAGGAGATAGGAAGACTCGCTTTATCTTTCTGGGCTGGGAGGCAAGGAGATTGCCTCTCAATTCTTTTTTTTTTTTTTTTTTAAATAACACTCAAGCTAATCTGCTGTTCCCATTTCATAGATGAGGAGAGCGAGGCTGATAATTAACAGCACAGCCTAATCCCACAATGAAGGTGGGATTAGAGGCAGAACTGTCCAGATCTTAGTAGGCTCCTGCTGGCCCCCTAACAAATCTAATAAAAGCACAACATGGCCCGTAATTTACAGCTGTTTTTGCTCCCCTCCCCCACTCCAAAATTTAAGTGGACTTTCCCCATTCTTGTTTTGCGATTTGGTTCTAGGCGTCATTGGCTGGTTGGCTGGGGTTTGCTTAACCATTCCTGGGCATGTTCAAGAATTTCTGAGCGAGAAAGCCTGAACTAAAACTGAAGGGGGTGTTGTTTAGGAATATGAATACCTGATTTTTTTTAAAAAAAAAGCTATTTCTGAAAGACAAAGTTTAGGCAAGAGGGAAGGGATTCCAATAAGGAGGGAGCAGGAAAGTGCACGTTCCTAGCAACCTTCCGGGCCACAGGTATTCAGGGTCCAAGGGGGAAGGTGGGAAGCAAGGGGGCGCGGGAGGTCAGGCCCGGAAAGGAAAACACTTCCTGCCCCACGAGCTGGTTTCATATGTCATGAAATTTTTGTGAAGGTTAAATGGCCCGATTAGTTCACCTGACATAAAATGGAATTTTGAGGAGGGGCTTTTCTTCTCCTAGTTTCCCTCCAGGTCTCCACACTCTCCCCTGGAGGCTGCGGAGGCCGCGGGGGCTGCGGAGGCCGGCCGGTGCGCCCGGGCTGGGCGCTGGGAAGGAGGGCTGCGCGCGCGGCACCCACACCTCCCGCTCCTTTGCAGCCAGGCTGACAAAGCCCGCCCCGGGCTCCGACGTCTCTATTGCACCTGTCACCTCGGATCCCACCTTCCCGCGCACTCGCGCCTCGCCACCCACGTGCCGCCACCCGCGCCTTCCTTCTCCAACCACCACCCCGCGGGGACCCAGAGCCCCAGGTGTCCCCGGCCTGGCTGGGTGGCTCGGTGGCAGGAGGGGGTCCCCTCTCCTCCCGTCCCCCTCCCGATCGCCCGCACCCCCGCCCCGTCGGTGCCGGCCGTCGGGCTTTGTTGGGGAGGACCAGGCCGCGGGCATAAAAGGGTCTGAGAAAGTGGCATGGGGGCTGGGGGCGGCCGGGGGCGGGGGCAGGAGGGACGAGGACGGATTCTCCGTATCTAAAGGGGAATTAAAGTGCTTTTATTGGAGTGAAGAAATCAGCAGAAGAATGGCCGCGGAACAAAAGGCGAAAGTCTGCGCACAAGGCGCGCTGAATAGGGCCGATCCCCTTAAGTTTGTAAGCCCCCTGCCCGCGCCCTAAGCCGCTCCCCGCAGCCGGAACAAACGCGGGGGAGGCAAACAGCGCCGGGAGGGGCAGGGGGTGGCAGAAGGAGGGGAGAGAAACCCTAAAATAAAAGGTAATCCCTCCGGCACTTTGCCCTCCTAGAGCCTACCAGGGATCTGATTAAAGGTCGCAGATGAAGCCATTCCGCTATTCACATGCAAGAAGGAGGATTTACAAGAAAAGAGAGAGGGAAGAATAGGCGGAGAGGAGAAAAGAGGAATTATTTGTGTCTCTTAATGCTTGCTAAGCACTCCTCTTTGCTCCGCGCCGGAGACGACAGGGCTGAGCTCAACAGAGAAATCTCCAGCATCCCACTCTCTGCCCCTGTGGCCCCCGCCGAGTTTCAGCCCCAACTTCGCTGCACACACGCACACGCGCCCACGCACACACGCACATGGCCTGGGAGCAGGGCCCCTGGGCCAAAGCAGGCTCACAAGAGAATAGCAATTAACCTCCCGTCCCTGGCTGACAGTGATCTAATCAAACCAGCCATCCCCGATTCTCTCCGTGCCCAGAGAATGGTGGCCCAGGAATGCAAAAGAGTTGGGACCCAGGCTGGAAGAGAGTGAGAATCAGAGCCTTCTGAGGGACCTCGGTGGCTACCTAAGATGCTCCTGGAGCTGCCTGAGGCTCCTGCCTATCACTCCACCTTCAAAATGCCTTGCTGAGTTCTGCCTCAGGCCCTTTGATCGTGCCAGGTCTGTACCTAGGATGCAGTTCCCCACCTGCAGATGGGGTCAGCCTTCCCCACCTGACCTCCTTTCTTCCCCACACCACCTCACCTTTCCTTGCTCTCAGCTCTCAAAAGACTTTGAAACCCCAGGTCATGATAAATGTGAATGATAACAAATTTGTGAAACATTAGAATTCATCATGGCATAAATACACATATAAGTATCTATGTAAATATATTTGCAATATGTGAGTGGACCACACATTTATTTTGCGGTGCACTGGTTGAACTCTGCACTAGAATGTCAGCCACAGGAGGGTGGGAGACAGCGGCTGCTTCTGGGTTGCCCAGGGCCCGGCCTAGGACTTGGCATTGAGAATCTGCCCTGCACAGTCTTGCTGACTGAATGAATGGACAGAACATGGTGCCCTGCAGGCCCCATGAGCACAGCGCTCAGGGCCCATGGAAACGCTTTAACACTGATCTCTCTTAAAATTAAAAGAGACCGTGAATATAACGATAAAGTGTCTATAATCATGAATCCGACCTGGATTATATTCATTTTGTATCAACACAATCATAAAATATAATTGTTACTTATTTATTTTCTTAATGCGACAAGGGCCCACGGAAATCAGCGTGGCCCTGAGTTCGAAAGGCAAAGCGGACAAGACGCTGGGTTTTTCCCCACTGTGGTGGGAATGGGTGGTTCAAGGTCACGTGGGACTCTTTCCTTCACCCATTCAACAGACATTAGGTGAGTAGACCATATGCCAGGCACTGTTCCAGCCCCGAGGACAGTGCAGATCCCTAAATGGGAATGCAGGTGCCACATCCTTGGAGGCCTTTGATCCAGAGATGAGACAGGTACAGGACTCACCAAGGACAGGAGAAGGAAAAGGCCGTTCTATGGAGGAGACCACTGCAGCTTTGAAACACTCGGTGTCTTTAAAAGAAATGATCCAAATAAATAGCGATTATTTCAGCAGCTCCTAGAATGTGTACGCATTGGGGACAAGCCAGGGACGGTGTTTGGCCAGGCGTGTGTGTCTGCATTATCACTCATTCTGTCCTTTTGGGTCACAACAATGCAGTGCCTACCAACAGTATTTTTCCAGGAAGGATGGTACCAAGTTCTCAGAGCCAAACGCAGACAGAGCCACTAAAAATTAGGATTCCATTTTAGACCCACTCAATTTACGAGAATGACAAGTTTATATGGTAATAAAATAGAGGGGCGAGGACCCGGGTAGTGAGGAGGTAGGTAGGAAAGGCATTTTACAGTTTATCAAGAAATTGGTTCAGGCACTGGTTTTCGAGGTATTGTATTTCTTATTACAAAACTAATACACGCTCATTGTAGAAAACGGAGAAATTCGGGAAAAAGTCAGCTTCTGGAAGGCTTGCGAAACCACAGCACCCAGAGATCACAGCACTCCGTCGATTTCCATCCCGTCTTTTTTTCCACGCAGACATAAAAACCTGTTTTACTTTATCCATCCAGAACCTTGGACCTGGCTTTCCTCACTCAACATCTAAAAACGTCTTTATGTAAAACTTATTTCTTTTTTGTTTTTTGTTGTTGTTGTTTTTGGCACCAGGGATTGACCTCAGGGGCACTCGACCACTGAGCCACATCCCCAGCCCTATTTTGTGTTTTATGTAGAGACAGGGTCTCACTGAGTTGCTTAGCGCCTCACCATTGCTGAGGCTGGCTTTGAACTCGCGATCCTCCTGTCTCAGCCTCCCTAAGTGCTGGGATTACAAGCATGCGCCACCCTGTGCCCAGCTTGGAAAACTTATTTAATTAATGAATTAATGTATTTTGCTGTATAGGGGATTACACAGGCGAAGCAAGCGTCCTGTAGCTTATTTTAAAACTATTCTTTAAACATTAATTTTAAATTTGTAGTCATTTTTATTAATTCTAAAGGAATAGACAGTCATTACAGAGAATTTACAAAATAGAGAAAAATTAAACACTATTTGGAATCTGATTCACTAAAGAAGATCATCGGGGACATTTTAGTGTACAGTGTGCCTGTCTTTTTTTTAACCTCTGTACATAAACATTTTTTAAAATAAATCTGTTTTCCACAAAAAGTTTCAGATCTTTCACTCTTTCACTTTCAATGGCTATATAGCATTTCATCTTAACCCGCTCTCTGTTGAAAATTATATCATTTCTGGTGTTTCAAAACCATGAATAATCAAATGAAAATCTTTTTATATACAGTGTCATTTGCATTTCAAATTCTTCCCCTGGAGTAGAATCTTGAACAATAACAAAGCAGCCAACCCACACCAAAGAAGTTGACCTGGTCGCTCGGGGCACCGTAATGGGATAGCTGTTGTAGCTGTCAGTGAGGCCGCAGAACAAACACCCTGAGCAGCCTGTTTCTCAGCCTCAGTACATTGTGGGTTAGCAAGGAAGCTTGAGGTCCCAGGTTGATTTGGAACCAAACTTCCATGACTGCAAAAGGAAGTGCTCAGAAAGACTCCACCTACATATGACAGCATGGGGGTTTTAGTTTTTGTTTGTTTATTTGTTTGGTTTTTGTTGTTGTTGAGATGAGGGTCCTGCTTTGCTATCCAGGCTGGCCTCAAACTCCAGGCTCAAGTGATCCTCCTGCCTCAGCCTCCTGAGTTGCTGGGACCATGGGCAAACCCCACCCTGCTCTGCTACTGAATTGAAATGATGTGCGTGGACCCCGTCCCTGAGTCCCTGGTGCTCCAGAGGCCCCCCGGGTGAAGCTCCTCTTTGCCCAGCCTGGTCTGGGCTGGCACACTGCTGAGAGCAGGTCCTTAGTTCTCATTTCAAAACAGTCTCAACAAATCAAAACACCACAAGTTCTAGCCCCAGGATCTTTTTATTGGGCTTCGTAATTTTTAAACATCTTTTTCCTTGGTATTTTTTATATTTTTTATTATTAAAAATCACGTTTTCTTTAGTTGCTCTTTTTGCCTTTCTGCTCTTGCTTTTCATTTCTGTTCACCTACAAGGGACAATGTCGCCTTGGTCTAGATTCTCTGTGTGCTTGCCTGTCTATCATAGTTCCGTGGGTATTTTAGGTCACACAGAGCCGGGCTTTAAGTGTCCTGCGGCATCAAATCGACTAAGGCACGCAGCTCTACAACCACTGCCGCGTTCAAGACTGGGGGCTCTCAGCTCAGCAGCCCCTGCGCCCTGCGCCCTGCGCCCCTTCCCCATGGATGAGGACCCCCGAGGTAGCAGGTCGGTGCGGCCACCACTCTGACTGACTTCTGTGTTTTATGGAGTTGCTCTGCCTGTTCTTGAACTTCATGAAACAGACTCATACAGCAGCTGGTGCTCATTTAAATCTGGTTTCTTTCACTCAAAATAAGGCCTGTGAGAGTCTTTAATTGCACGTTTGTGTGTTTGTACGCAGGTGCTTTTCTCTGACCTCAACCTTTCTTGCTCCTTCCTTCTGACACCAGGGCGTTGACCCCTGAGCTCCCACTGCACCTCCCTAGACCAGGCAGCCTTTGTTTATTGCCTGGACTGGTGCAGTAGCCTCCTCGCCGGTCTCCCCAGCCCTCTGCTCTCCATGCAGCCTCAGCTCACCCCACAGCCTGCGGCTCTGACCCCTGCTTAGCTTTCCAGACTCCGCAGGCACACTTGCCTCCGGCCTTCTCTCTGGCTCTTCTGTTTCTAGAAAGGCCCTGGTCTTTTCCGCCTGCAGTTGTTTGCACAAGGAGGATTTGGCCTAGACAGTGAGTCACCTGGTCAACTCTTCCTGCAGACTGATGCCGAAATACGAAATACGTCCTGCCTTTCCAAATACAAGCATGCCCCTCCCCTCACTGGGCTATCTTGTCCCCTTGTTTACAATCTCCTTTAATGCCCTGTATCTTTCCTTTCTACATCTTATCTCTGCTAGTGGTTTTATACTTGTGTGAGTGTTTTGTTCAATCTGTCTCCCACCCTGGCCCATGAGCTCTTTGGTCTCCTGCTGCATCCATGTGACTTCCTGCAGACTTCACACACTGACAGTGCTCAGAAAATATGCACGCAGCCGGGTGCAGTGGCATGCGCCTGGAATCACACTGGCTTGGAGGCTGGGGCAGGAGGATCGCGAGTTCAAAGCCAGCCTCAGCAACAGCAAGGCGCTAAACTACTCCGTGAGACCCTGTCTCTACATAAAACACAAAATAGGGCTGGGGATGTGGCTCAGTGGTCGAGTGCCCCTGAGTTCAATCCCTGGTAACTGCCCCCCCCACCCCCGCCAAAAATATGCTTGCAAAGCACAACCAGGCAAACTCTCCTTTCTTCTCAAGCTTTCTGGTCTAGGATCTCAGCTGAGTGTCACAGAGACCACCATGCAGCCAGTCCGGTCTCCTCGTCTGAGCTTTATTTGTTAGAGTCAAAGTCTTCAGGGGTTTTTCCCCAAAGTCCTCATTGTTAACAAGTCCCAATTCCTGATTAGACGCTCAGCACAGGAAGACAGGTCCTGGTCAGGACAGCATCCGGAATGCTGGTTGCTAGCAGGAGGGTCTCATGCAGGTGACTTGTGACTCTCCTCGTCATGGGACTTTCCCCTGGCCTCATTCCTGTCATCAGACAAATGGAGCCAACAGCCCCTACTCTGCGTTTACTTGGAGTCAATAAGTGAGCCAGAGATGGAAATGTCAGGAAGAAGCCCACCAAGAGATGGTGGACCTTAGACCCAGGCAGGCCCGAGTTCAAGTCCTTCCACCATCCCTTACCAGCTGTGTGAGCCTGGGCAGGGGAGTTTGTCCATCTGTCTCAGCCTATGAGCAAAACAAACACAGTAATAATGCCTGAGAATTAGGTCTGCAAGAAGCATCCAATATATACAGCAGGGACCTAATAAATGCTGACTAGTGAGACTGGATATTAAAATAAAAATTAGGAGGAAAATAGTCTTGATGCTCTGTCCAAGCTCAGATATCTGTGATTGAAATAATAGGAGCTGTGTTTCAGGGGCTCCCGCCTCAGTCTTCCTAACAGCTCCTCCCACCTCTAGGAGCCACCCCAGGTCCAACCACCATTGCTGGTCATCGCAGTCTACGTCCACGGCGTTGGGCATGTGTGGGCACTAAATTTTGCACATATTCTCCCAGTGATGACATGCTTGAGCTAAATGAGTTGATATGAAATCCAACCATGTGTCGGGCCCAGCGCTCGGTGCTGGGGTTATGGCAGCAAAGCCAGACAGACGAGAATCCCTGCCCTTATAGAGGTCACAGGCGACATCCTCATATTTAGAAAAAATCTGAGCTACACGATGGCCGACGTATGGATTGAAGGGCATGATTTCCAAATCCCAGCTCGATGCGTGGTTCATTGATGTTGGAGAAAAATGAAATTAGGGGTAGTGGGAGGAAGATGGTGGATTTATTGCTAAAGTGCCCCCAACTTCACTGTCCCTGGAGGTCTTTAGCAAACAGGAAAGAAAAAGGAAACTGGAATTTGGTGGACATAGCCGGGTACATCGGATAGAGTGATGCCTTTCCCGCAAAGCAAGGGGCCGAGCGCGTGTATGAGCACACACACGCACACGCACACACACACCGCAATTATACCTCGGGAAGCAGAGTTAATGGGAGCTAGATTGCTTCAAAGATAACAATTAGGGAACAATTTTAATCCCCGCTGAGATTGAGACACATAGTTTATTTTTAATTTGTATCCATAATAAAAAATAATAATTAAAAGGGCTGGCGAATTGTATCTTTTGCCGAGAAATTAGATTTACAGTGCCACCTTCACCTCAGCAGGAACGCGGTCTTCTCTCCCGTCTCCCGTCCCTTCCACCGCCGTGTCCCCATCACGGGCTGGCTTCCGCTCAGAAGCCACGGACCCCATTTTAAATATAGAGATTCATTAATTAAAGGAGATGAAGTGGACTTTTTTTTTTTTTTAGCATCTACTATGTGCCGGGCACAATGCTAAATGCGTTCATGTAGATGCTGTCATTTAACCCTCGCGACAGCCCCGGGAGGACAGAACTGGCTTCCTCTCCCCTTACGGGGACAGAAAGAGATGGAAAGGTCCCAGTGTGGCATGGGGGTGGCGATCCGGGGTGCAGTGGGCCGAATGAATCCATCAAATGGCCTCTGCTCAGAGTGGGGACTGCGCTGGCCCTCGACCCCAGCACAGGTCACCTGACCTGCATTCCACTCCAGCCTGGGATTTGGAAGAACAGCAGAAGGCGCTCCCGGGGTCCTGCTCTGAGGCTGGCTGCTTCTCCAATGTGCCCAGAGATGCAGGGAGGAATCCCAAGGTGGAAGCCAGGAGTGAAGGAGGAAGAGAAGGGGAGGCAGAGGAGGAGCAGCAAGGAAGGAGGAAACCAGGGAGAGGAGGGCACCACCCTGCTTGGCCTCGGCATGTTTTTGTGGACACGCTGTCCCAGCCATGCCGGTCTCAGCTCCATTCACCCTGAAGCTCTTCCTAACGTCACCCTCCGCTGAAAACCCCTGCTCTCTGATTTCCAGCAGCTCTCGGTAGTGGACCTGGGGTGCTGTGGTTATCTGTGCGCCTGTCCACCTCCCCTCCGGGCCAGAAGCCTTCCTTTGGAGCCCCTCTCCTCCCTTATATAGCCTGCCTGTCCCTCAACCAGAGCATCAGGAGGGCAAAGAGAACTAATTGATAATAGTGGTCAATACACTCAGTTCATAATAAACTCCGACAATGATAATACCAATAAGTTCCCAGTCGCTGAGTGCGCCTAACTGGGTAATTGAAGCCACACAGCATGGATAATATAAATGTGAGATCTGCACCTACCCTGGTTCAAATCTCAACTCTGCTACTTACCTGCTGTGTGATCTTGGCCAAGTTCCTTAACCTTTCTGTGCTTTAATTTCCCATCTGTAACAGTATTGTTGTGCATACCAGGTAAAATAATGCCTTTGTAGCATGTAAGACAGAGCCTAAGGAATGAATGAAAGGAGGTTACTATTGTTATATTGTTGTTGTTGTTGTTGTTATTGTTGTTACTCAGTCTCCAGAATAATAACATAAGTGTCCCTTATTGAACGCTTACTTTACCAAATACTGTTCTATATGCAGGATCTCATTAATCTTTAAGGCAATCTATTATTAACCCATTGTACACATCTCCTAGCCCTAAGTGTGAAAACTAGACATTTTGCTTGACCCCCAGATAGTGGGAAAGGATCAGAGTTCTTGTACTGAGAAGAAGGAGGAGGAGGAGGAGGAAGGGGGGGAAGAAATGTTATCCAAAGAGAGAGGAGATTGGACAAAATGATCCCGGAGTTCTCCAGGATTGGGTGCAGCTCACCTTAGGTCTGTGTTCTGGTTTGGCCTCTGTCCTTGGTGCTGAAAGACCCCAGGCCTACCCCAGGTCCTCAGAACCAGAACAGGGCCAGGATGCCCCTCAGCATCTCTTAGAAGGCAGTGGCTCTATCCATGGTCCCTGCCAATTAATTGGGACACAAAGTGCTGGTTTTAGTACCTTGCCGGGATCCTGAAAGCCCCAACCGTAGACTCAAGCCTCCCCCAGCCTCCCCTCAGCACCAAGAGTCTGCCCTGAATTCCACCCCACAGTGTTCAGGCAGCTGTCTCTTGCTCTCCATGCGTAGGAGGTTGTGTTCTCCAGGAACAAGAGCATAGAGCTGACACCAGACCCCTCCCGGACAAGGCCGAGGTCTCCCTGCTCAAACCAGGGTGACGAGGTCCCCATCTGAAGCAACCCTCTGCCCCCTTGGTCTGGTTGTAGGAGCAGTAGGATCTCAGGACTTCGGGATCTAGAATGATCTCCCCTCCAGCTCAACAAAGCCTCGAGTTCCTTTACCAGAAAACCAGGATCAAATTTAGAAAGCAAAAGAGCAGATGGGTCTCGTGTCTGGGTGCGAATGACTGGTGGCAGCTGACTTCTGGGCAGGGAAGGACAGTAGGGGTGCAGGTGTCTGGGTGCCATCTCGGGCCTGCACTTGGTTTATACCCAGGGACAAGCTGGTCAGTCCTTTGTCCAGGCCACTTCCTCTCCCAGTCACCTAGAATCTAATGGCCTTTCTCTCCCTCCTCATGGGCATCTTTGGGGAGGAGCCCCTGCTGACCCCCCCGTGACACAGGTTTGTCTGAACCATTCATTGAATTGCCGAATTTCAGCCGCCACCCCAGTCACACGTGAGCAATTCCAACACAGAAACAAACACACAGAGGCCTTCTCGCATGGTCTTTCGAGAAACGAGATGTCGGTTCAAACTTTGGGAAAGACAACCTTGGCTGGCAGGGGATGGTGGAGGAAACGACTCACCCCATACAAAATATCCAAACAAAAATTGACAGATAATAAAACAAGAAGCCACCCTCCAACGTCCATGTTCTCCAAGACCAAGGTTAGCAACTCAGCCATCTCTGAAGGAGGAAAATACATATGTATATATTTCTCTCACACGTAGCAATAAATTGGCTTAAATAATCTGCAGCGTCATCTCTTGTCTTCTTGGCTAGTCATGTTGGTAAACGGTGGTATCCCCCCACCCATGGCTGCTGCTTAGGAGGTGGAGAGATAAAAGGAGGGAGAGGCCCGGGAAGGAGGAAACTGTCCGTGACAGATGAGTCTTCCAGAACGCCTTGGATATCCTTGTTTAACTTCCTCATAGACACAGAGAATTGGATTGGTCAGACAGCTCCCCCCCGTGTGGCACAAACAAGAAACATTAATTAAAAATAATTGCCACCCCCTCCCCAGAATTAAGAGTGTGATGTTCAGATTCATTTTAAGAAAGGTAATTTGATGCCAATAAATTACAATTATAAAAACTTCATTACAGTCAAGAGCCATCTATCCACCACTGTCCTAATTACACATTGTAGGAGTAATGAATGCTAATGATTTAATGTACCATCATTACCACGATTGAAAAATAAAATATAATAATCGCCATCGTTATTGTTATCAAGAACACAGATATTTTGGCAAGGCTCATCTCCACTTGAGGATGAGATAAAAATTTCATGGCTTTCTTTATTTATTTTTCTTTTGTCCCCAAATGGAAATGGTCCCTTCTCCTGCCCGCCCCCTGTCCCTCCCAGCTCCACCCAGACTAAGAAATCCACAGTGCAGAGAGGAAACCTCTTGCTTCTCGGGAGGGTTGAGCCCAAGGCTCCTCTCTGCTGGCCAAGAGGCCACTCTGGTTCCCACTCACGCTGGGGCTAGAAAGAAAAGAGAAAACGATCATCCTAAAGTGGAAACGAGATTGGGAACTGGCAGAGATCACTCTCCAGTTCTTTTGTAAAACCATGTATGGCTTCCTATCCCATGGAGAAAATATCCAAGATTTTTAGTGTGATCTTGGAGGACGATGAGTTGAGACTTTGGAGCCAGAGGACCTAGGTTCAAGTCTTGGTTCGACCACTTCCTCCACGGAGACCTTAACCAAATCTTTTCCCATTTCTATGCCTTGGTTTTCTCCCTGGAAAGTGGAGCTTCAATAGCGCCTACCTCGCAGCCTCGGAAGTTTAAGGACGTTCATGTACACACAACGCTTGGAAGAGTGCGGGTTCAGAGTACCTACTCCCAAACTAGAAGCTAAGATCTTTTATAAGCTTGCCTTGTTCTACTGCCCCAGTCTTCCCCCGCCCTGCTCTCCCCCTCCACACCCATTCATACCCCTAGTAATCTAACCTTGCCCACCCTGTGTTGGAATTCTTTGTCTCTGTGTTTTAGAGAGGTAAGCTGGAAGCCCTTTGACAATGAGAATGACATTTCCCCCCGTTATGTTCCCTCATCTCCACCCCACACCCCAATACACTAGTCTGTGTCTCCATGTGTATTTGTTGAATTTTGAGAATGCAGAGAACAGTCTTCTTTAGAATGTTTATTGTTTTAAATCTTTTTGGGTGTGTGGGGGGGTGCCAGGGATTGAACTCAGGGACGCTCAACTACTGAGCCACATCCCCAGCCCTATTTTGTGTTTTATGTAGAGACAGGGTCTCACTGAGTTGCTTAGTGCCTCGCTGTTGCTGAGGCTGGCTTTGAACTTGCGATCCTCCTGCCTCAGCCTCCTGAGCTGCTGGGATTACAGGCGTGCACTGCCATGCCCGGTTTATTGTTTTAATTCTGATCCCACAAATAATGCATCTCCATCATACAGATGGGAAAACTGAAGCCAAGGGGCTGGCGTGTGTGGTGGAGCACAGACGCACACAGGTGTCCGGCCTCCAGACACCTCACCCCCTGTGGCCTTCTGGGGTGTCTAGCCATGGTCATTTCCCTCCTCATGAAGTAGTTTTGATGGTGTGCATAGTGACCCATCCAATGCCTGGTGTCACCCTGCCCCACCGTAACAAACAAGTCTTTGGTGGCCCGTCTGGTACATATATCCTGTCTGCATTCGGAGCATCTCCCTAGGATTCCTTCTAAGAAGTGCAAGCGGGTAGCCAGAGGGTCTGAGCCTCCCTAGTCGTCTGATTTTTTTGAGGTACAATTTACGGACAATAACTTGAACCAGTTCTAAGTGAGCAAGTCCACAAGCTTTCACAGTGACACGTCTCAGGGCAATCCTAAACAGAAGGTCCCCGTCATATGTAGCTCCACCCTCCTCTCTTTGCCCTTTCTGGCCCCACACCACCAAGTTCTGCTTTCTGTCCCTGTAGCTTTCCCTTTCTAGAATGTCCCAGGAATGTCTCCTTGCCATCTGTAATCCTCTGTTCCCGAATTCTTTCCCTTCACATTGTGTGTGTCTGGAGTTCATTCCTCTTTGTTCTGGAGTCTGTTGTATGAACGTTTCACAATTTTTTATCCGCTCACTAATAGACATTTGACTTATTATTTGTGTTATCGTTGAGTTGGAGGTATTTGTTTTGTTTTGTTTTACATATTTTGGATATAAGTCCTTTCTCAGACTTTTTTTTTAAAAAATATATATTTTCCCGACCTGTCTATTCTATTTGCTTGTGAAAAATAAATTTCAACTTTAATCATCTCTCATTTATCGATCTTCCTATATCCTTTGTGGTTTTATAGCCTAAGAAATATTTGCTTAACCCAAAGCCACAAGGACTTTTTCCTATGTTTTTAAAAGAAATGTTATAAGGCTGGTGATGTCTCTTGGTGGTGAACTGCTTGCTGGAGATGCATAAGGCTCTGGGTTTGATCTTTAGTACTAGAAAGAAAGAATGAAAGAGAGAGAGGGAGGGAAAGGGGAAGGGAGGGAGAAAGAGAAAAACATTTTAAGATTTAATTCTTACATTTGTATATAATTTTCACCATAGTAATAAAGTGAAACAATTTTTACCATAATAAATCATTTGGGGTTACTTTTTGTAAATAGTGCGAGACAGGAGTTGAGTCTCTACTGTAGCTTAGAACATAAGTGTCCCTCAAAAGCTCATATATTAAAGGATTTGTCCCTAGCTTGGTGCCTTTAAGAGGTGGAGCCTAGTGGGAGATCTTCAAGTCATTGAGGCACACCCTCCAAGGTGATTGTAGGACCCCAGTCTTTTCTTTTCTCTCTCACTTCCGAGCCATGGGGTGAGCACTCTTGCCTCCCTGCATTCCTTCCAAGATGTGTCACCACCCCAGGCCCAAAGCAATGGGCTCAACCGAGCATGGACTCAAACCTCTAAAAACGGTCAGCCAAACTCAACCTTTTTTCTTTATAAGTTGATTGTTTGTTATAGTAACCGAAAGCTGACTAACACCGGTTCTTTTTTGCACAGGGCTATCCCATTGCCCAGCACTGTTTGTTAAAAAGATTATTCTTTGTCCCATTGAGTTGCTTTGACATTTATTGTTAAATATCACTCAGAATATACATGTTGTGACGCATAATGTTGGCCTACAGGTTCTGTTTTACATGGGATCTTTGTTTGTCTGTTTGTTTTGTTTTTTCATTCTTTTTTCTCACCAAGCTTCATTTGGGGTATTTTCTATTGATGTTCCTTTTGCTGTGTCTAATCTGATGTTAATCTTGCCAGTATTTTTGTTGTTGTTGTTGTTACTGGAGACTGAACCTACCAGTATATTTTTTAATTCCAGACATTGTGCATCTCATCTCTGGAAGCCCTGGTTCAGTCTTGCTAATGTTCCTGTTTCTTTGCTCACCGTGTTCACATTGACCTCTTACTTCTCCAACGTATGGAGCAGACTCATAGCAGTTATTTCCACACCCATTTCTGCTACTTCCATCTCCTCTGCCACTTCTGCATCCATTTCGGATGATGAGCGTACCTTGTGGCAATAGCTCCTATTCTCACGCATCTTCGTGTGCATAGAAATTCTTTGTTTTTTTTGGGGGGGGGAGGGGAGTACCAGGGGTTGAACTCAGGGGCACTCGACCACTGAGCCACATCCCCAGCCCTATTTTGTGTTTTATGTAGAGACAGGGTCTCACTGAGTTGCTTAATGCCTCCCTATTGCTGAGGCTGGCTTTGAACTCATGATTCTCCATCTCAGCCTCCCAAAGTGCTGGGATTACAGGCGTGCACCGCTGCCCCCAGCTGCATAGTAATTCTTGATTAGATGCTGGACATTGTGCATTTTCCCATCAGTGGCTCAGTATTACAGTATTCCTTTAAATAACGATGAATTTTGTCCCAGCACGCGATCAAGTCACTCAGAATCAGTTGTGCCTTTCCAAATCTTGTTCTTAAACCTTCTTGGAGGGACCTTGAATACAGGGATAATGCTGTTCCCTCAATGTCCTTGGGACTGACCAAGACTCTTGACTCTATCCACTCTGGTCTTCCAGCTTCGGCCACTGCTGGCATCTCTCCCTGACCATCAGGATCACCCAGCAGCTCTGAAAGGTTGACCCTCAGGACTCAGATTGAATTGGCCCTAAAGCAGGACCTGCACCTCTGGACTTTCCCAAGCTCCACAGGTGACTGCAATGTGAGCCAGAGCTGCAGCATGGGCACTCCCCTAGGGTGCCAGTGAGTCTGGGAGCCCCAAAAGTGTACGTGTACACATCACAGGTTGTCTCAGCTTGGGTACAACGTGATTGTCATAAACAGGGGATCCCAATCCATTTTCTCAATCAAGTCAGTTGACAAAGGAGACCTTGCTCCAATTAAAATATTTCTTGAACTTAACTAGACAGAAACTAATAATAATAATTCCCTGGGGGAGCTTGTTAAACAGATTCCTAGCTGAGTGCTAGAACATTGCAGGCCCTGGGTTTATCCCCAGCACCAAAAATAGAAAAAAAAAAAAAAATCCCTGGTCTCAACCCCAGAGATTCTGATCTCCACGGGTCTCCAGGTAGGGCCTGAGAATTTGCATTTCCAGTAAGTTTCCAAGGTGCTGCCGGTCTGAGAATCATACTTTGAGCATCACTGATAATCCCGGCACTTAGGGAGGCTGAGACAGGAGGATCGCAAGTTCAAAGCCAGCCTCAGCAAGGGCGAGGTGCTAAGCAACTCAGTGAGACCCTGTGTCTACATAAAACACAAAATAGGGCTGGGATGTGGCTCAGGGGTCGAGTACCCCTGAGTTCAATCCCCAGTACCAAAAAAAAAAAAAAAAAAAATCACTGAGCTCTGGGAAAAGAAGGCCTGGAAAGGGGCAGACCAGGATCCACCAGGGTCCAGGAGGCTTGGTCCATACCAGGAATAGGCCCTCCCAGGTGCCTGGCATGCATTGTGGCTGACTCTGTCCTCAGCAATTCTTGCACCTTAAATCCTCCCCTGCCCTTTCCAACATCTCCCCTCCCCCCAGGCGCCCATGGGTAGCATCCATGAAAGGTCTCACCAATCCTGGAAGCCTTTGAGCAGAGGAGAATAATAATAATAATAATAATAATACCTTTACAACCATAGCTCACGCCAAGAGAGCAGGGGCTTTTGTTCACCTCCTGATCAGCAGGACCTAGAACAGCCCTTGCTCCAAAGCAGGCACCCAGGGAGCCTCCTGGCAGGGAAGGAATGAACAGCAGCTCGCATTCTGAGAGCGCCTTGGGATCAAGCTCTTGTTAAAAATGCTCAGCTCCGTTAAACCTTACGATCCAGACGAATGGGTGCTATTTTTTTTATTCCCAAGTTACAGATGAGGAAACCGAGGTTCTGAGAGGCGTGGGCACTTGCTAGTGCTGAGGCAGAAGCTGAGATTGGAACTCAAGAATGTCAGAACCCAGGTACCCTGCTCCTGGGAACCATCTCAGATCTGGTTTGGGCGGAATGGGGGTCGAGGAAAGTAAATGATGTGGAGGGGAACAAATTAGCAGAGGCCTCCTCGAAGGCTCTGAGGGAGATAAAAATAGCCGGCGAGCTGCGCGGAGGCAGGGAGGCCCCTGCGCTGGCGGGCAGGCCGGCGTCCTGACGCAGGGCACTGCGGGGAGGGCGCTTAGGAGACTCCAGCTCAGCGCGACGGGTTGAGCTGCAGGTGAGAACAATGTAATTAAGAAATTAAAAGGTAATTTCCGCAGACGCTGTCGCTCGCCAGGTCTGCGATCGCCTAATTGATCGTGCGCGCGGAGCCCCCGCAGCCACCGGTGCCCAGGCGCCCCCGCGCGCGGAGCGCCGCGCCACCCACGCCCGGTGCTTTCTCTGCGCCCCTCGGCGCCCGGCGGGAGCCTGTCCCCGCCGCGTGGGCTTGCCGGGAGGGCGACGAGGCTGGACCCTAACCACCTCCTTGCCTCCGCTGTCCCCGCGGGCCAGGCAGCCTACGCCCCTTACCTGTCGCTTCCACTTACCGTTCCTCCCTGTCCATTTCCATTACTTTCCTCTTCAGTTCGAGCGAACTTTCTCTCCTCCACCCGCTTCTCCCTGGTTTCTGTCTCCCTTCCCTATCCAAAAATTCTGCCCGCAGAAGAAAGAGCGAGGGAGCCATGGATCCTGCAGCCCTGGAGGAGGCCGCGCCTGTTCCTGCCGCCTGCTCCTCTGCGCGGGGCGACTCCGGAGAGCCCTGCCCGCCGAGCGCTGGCCTCAGCACCCGGCCTGGATTCTCCCACGCAGGGATGCTGAGCGCAGGCGGGATGGGTGGGAGGGTGAGTGGATTAGCGGGAAGGTGGTCAGTTGAGTATTTGGATGGGTGGTGGCCTGGAGGGCCAAAGAGATGGCTGATGGCTCCTCTAGATTGAGCAGTAATCCTGCTCTCCCTCCACCGCCGACCTCTCCAGGGGAGAAACAGCTCTTGTTCATCTCTGGGTTTTCTTCCTCGCACACAGTAGGTTCTCAGCCATTGCCCCAGTCCTGAAAGGGCAAGTGAAGAGGCTGATGTGCGTGGCCACACTGGTCACCCAGCTCTGTCCCCCCCCCTGCTGTGTGTCTTCCCTTCTTTCTCAAAGGAGGGAATGGAGGCCATAGAGGTTCCCCAAGTGACCCCCCAAATCCTGACCCTCCTTATCCTGAGCCAAGCTGTCAGGAATGTGACCACCAGCACCAAAGGATCCTTTGTTCCCACACAGAGGTAAATGGGGGAGGGTCCCCGGGGATTAGGAGAGAGCCTGAAGGCCATTCCTTTCTTGCTGGGGCTCAGTGGGGAGGCTGGAGCTGAATTTTCACCTGCTAAGAGCCCAGCCCAACATGGGGCTCTCCTGCCGGGAATGTCCAAAGCCGGGATGCAGGAGGCTCACCTGAGGTGTCCAGCACACCTAGGCAAAGGAGAGAAGAAGAGCAGGGCGGGCGGGACGAGGTGGGAGGAAAGGCTGTGCAGAGGCTCTGCCTTTAATGTAGACATGTGGACTCACAGAATCAAATCCATACACCAGAGGTGTGTGTGCGGGTGAGGATTTGTGTATACTCGCCCACTGAGTTCTCTTTCCGTGAACAGAACCACACGTACACAGTCGCCATACATTCCCGCACACGCTCACCCTCACCCTCAGCAGATAGATGTCCACACAGACCCGCGTGCTCCCAGGCCACACGCATGCGCACCCACACCTAGACCCAGGCCACACACCCAAGGGATTCATTTGTTGTGATGATGTATTTAAGACACACATTAAAAAAAAAAAAAAAAAGGCATCCACCACCCCTATCCCACCCTGAAATAATCACTAGCATGAATTGGATTTATCAGTCATTAATTTATTCATTTAATTGTGGAGCCTCTGAAAATAGAGAACCCTAAAAGTACTGTCCTCGGGGAACAGTCTGGGAGGAAGCTTTTCCTTACATCTTTGCTAAACGTCTATATCCCTAAAACCACATTGTTTATTTAACATATGTTTGAACTTTAGATAAATGGCATTAGCTGCCACAGGGCTTCTCACACTCATTATTGACATTTGCAGCAAGATGACGCTGGGGGCGGGGGCCGGGGAGCCTCTGTTCCCACTGCAGGAGGTTGAGCAGCATCCCTGGTCTCTCATCACCAGAGGCCAGTAGCACAACTCCAGCCCCAGTTGTAACAACCACTAGTGTCTCCAGACTTTATCCAGTGTGCTCCGGCAGAGGTGGAGGAGTCCCCTGGGTCAGGAATCGCTGGCCACTGTCCACCCCATTGCTCCTTCTGTGACTTTCCCTTCTCCAGCAAGGCCAGGTGTGTGGCTCCATCCAGTTTGCCCTGGGGAGCCCTGGTTCATACACCCTCGCAACGGCAGGGGCTTCTGCTGTGTAGAAAAACCACCGGTAGTTTCATCTCCCATTTGGGGAACACTGAGACAGTTTCCTGGCTTTGCGTCTCACAAGCAGAGCTGCTAGGAACATCCCTACCTGCAACCCAGGTGCAAGTTTCTCCAGGGACACATCAACCCATCTGCCAGATCCTTTTTTCCTAAAATCCTACTTTCATTTTTAAAATTGGCTCCTGCCTGACATGCTCAGGCCCCTAAATGGCATCCTGTGCCCAAGTGAACAGAGTTCCAGCTTCTCAAAGAAAGAATACCAGGAGTCGGGCAATCTCCATCTCAGTTCTTTGGGATCTCTGGGCTCCATGTTCTTCCTTGGTAAAGTAGTTAACCAGTGAGAACTGAGGGTGTTGAATATGTGCTGCATCATCTCATGGAACACACATCAACTGCACAAAGAAAGACCCAAAACCACCCTTGTTTTATAAACAGGGAATCTGAGGCACCGAGTGGTTAAGTGACTTGCCCAAGATCATGCAGCTAGCCAGTGGCAAAGTTGGGGTTTGAGCCCAGATTGCCTGACTCCAGGCAGTGTATTTATCTGATCATTAATTCGATGACTCGTTTATTGAGCACCTACTATGTGCCAGGCCTGAACAGTATCAAGATAACCAAAATCTTGACTTTTATGCAATCTACCACCTAAAAGTAAGGAATGGTAGATGGTTATGTTCATTTAGCTGTTAGCTTGTTTGTGGGCAGCAGTAAGTACTATGGGTAAGAAAAAGAAAAAAAAAGGCAGAAGTATAGAGGCTGCTTTGCTCAGGGAATTTCTTTCTGAAGAGAAAACTGTCCAGCAAAGGTCTACAGGGAGAGTGTTTCAGGCAGAGCCCCCAAGTCACGAGCCATTCAGGAATGGTCCTGGAACAGCTCAAGCCAAGGGGAGAATGAAAGGGGAAAGGCCAGGAGGCCTCACTCAGGTCCTCTGTGAATTCCTGGCCTCACTTTGGAGGCCTTCTGTGGGCTGACCCACCTCCCCTGTTCTCCTCTTCTTACTGACCCCCAGTGTCCAGCCCAGGGAGGAAGCAGGCCTGGGAAGAGAAAGAAATGCACACCTGAGTCCCTCACAAGGTCAGGCAGAGCCTCTGCTCTTCCCCAGGTGTGGAGTTGCTGACCCTAGTGGGCAAGGGACAACGGATCGTATTCCTTTTGGGGTGGAAGGACCATGTCTCTGCCTCTGATGATACCCTGCATGCCAGGAGTCCACCCCACAGAGGGAGAACTGCCTCTTCCTTTCCAGGGGAAATGGGAGATGACAGGTATACAGGAGGCTGGGGTTTCCAAAACAGCCAGACATGGCCTCCTCCACACGGCACTGTGTGCCCTTGGGTCAAGGGCACAGCCTCTCTGAGCCTCCATAGCATCATCTTGCAAATGGCAAGAAAGTTGAGAAATCACACGTGTCTCATCCCTGGGACACAGGAGCCTTTCAACCCATATTAATTTCCAGTGTCCTTGGGGACTAATTTTTCAACCTCGGGAAGCAAGCTTTGCCACCTCTGATGAGAGCTAGCTGGAGTCGGCAGAGGGCTTGTTAGAATCTGCCCGGCCTTGATTGGGTGCCGTGGAGAAAGCCTTCCTCACCTCTCCTTCCCCGGGGCACGTCATCCGGGGACCTTCCCCTTGTCTCTGCAGGGCTCTGGATGCCCCTCCACACCTCTGAGTCACAGCTCCCTGACCCCCATCCCCGGGAGGGAGAGGGGCGCGTGCATGGTGACCTCGCAGCCCTCTTGGTTTGAGGGCTGGGGGTGGGGCTCCCCAAGCCCTCCTCTTTCCCTTCCTCTTTCCTCCTAGAGATGGAGTGAGGGCTTTCACACTTGTCTGAGCTGACTCCAAGTGTGTGATCACTCTCCCAGGGCGACAGTGCCACTGGGAGGTTTGCAATACCACCTGGCTCCTAATTACCTCTCTCTCTGCCCTCTCAACCCTCCCAGCTCTTCCCGGAGCTGCTGCCACCATCTCCATCACCTCCAGCCACCAGTCTGCCCAGCTCCATCTGCGGAGGAGAAACATGGCCAGAAGCCCAGAGAGTGTGCCGAGGTGTGCACAAGCAGTCATGCTCCCGGGGTACACACAGCATGGAGTACGGACCCCCCACACCTGCCTAAGAGCCTGCTCACCGAGGAGGGTTTATTCCAGGAGTCAAGCATGTTTCAGAACGCAGGCGCAATGCAGACCACTGCAGCATTAGCGTGCAGGAAAAGGCCACGGGGGTCCCAATAAATGCTGGCAAAGCATATAGACGGTGTTCTAGGCCAGGTTCCTTAGGAGGTGCAAACCCCAGGCCATGAGAGCCATGGGGGAAGGAACGGAGACAGGAGAGGACAGGAACCAGGCCAGGTCACATGATGCTCTGCTGCTCACAGCTTCTTGGGAAAGCGCAGTAGATTCTTTGGCTGGTGTGGCTGCTCAGCCCCGCAGGACTTGTGGGTGCACTTCTGAGAGTCCATCAGAGGGGGAAGGAGAAATTTGTCAGCCCAGTCTCCTCCTTGTCTTCTGGGTCAACTCCCCTGCACATCTGGATGGCATCCTGCAGGCCCATTGGCAGCTGCTCGGAAGGTCATTCCTTGTGGCACAGGGTTTCTCCTAAACCCCAAAGTGACAGGTCTGGGCTTGTTGCTGACAGGTCCCAGAAGCCAGACAGAAGTATTGCACAAGCCCATGTGGATCCCGTTGGCTGCTGCTGGCAGCTACAGCTGAGCAAGCTGATGGTTCTGGGGAACAGGCGAGATGGATAGAATCTGATGAGGCTCATGAAAGTGTCCAGTGGAGTTGATTTCAATGTCTATTCTTGATAAAAACCCAACAAGTGACATACTTATTGTTAAAATACTTAAAACATTTCCATTTAAATTCAGAACCGAGATGAAATCACCCAGGATCACCCTTGCTATTCAACATTGTATGTCAGGCATTAGCCAATGCAATAAGACAAGAAAAAAAAATTCAGGTATAACATTTGGAAAGCTTAAGGGATGGGAGCCACTGGTCCATAGAAAGGAGTCGAGATCTTGGGTTCTGGAGGCAGGAGGCTGGCCACCAGTTCAAGTCCTGGTGCCAGCATTTATCATTTCCTGTGTTTTCAGAGAATCATCTCACCCCATTGTCTCATCCTTTAATTTTGGGGCCTCCTCTATAGAGATAGTAACTACCTGCCTTATGGGGTTGTTCTTGAGCTAAAATGACAACAGAGAAGAACGTGGTGCAGCAGCTGGCATCTATTACACCCTCATCTAACACTAACCTTCACTCACATTCTACAGCTGGGGAACTGGGGCCCAGGGAGAAGCAGGATGTGTCGTGGGTCACACTGAGCTGTGACTAGATCAGGTCTCCTGGCTGCAAAACTCAACTTCATTTTGAGATTTTCCAGGTCCTAGCCAGCTCTGACAACCTGAGAGCCAGTAAGAGGTTCTAGAAGGCAGGCCACGTATTCTTGTCAGGGCCTCTCCAGCTACTACTGAGCCAACCTGAGCCTGGACCACTGTGGCTGGATTGGACCAAAGCAGCTCCTCATCAGATTGTCTAGCAAAACCAGTATTCCCTACAAGGCAGGAGGGCTACTATGGTTTGGAAATGGTTTGAGTGTCCCCCAGGGATCCTTGTGTTGGAAGGTTGGGTCCCAGGATGGTAGTATTGAGATGGTGCAGAACCTATAAGAGGTAGGGTCTAGTGGGGAACTCCTGTGGGTCAGTGGGGGGAGGGGTGCCCGCAAAAGTGATTAAAGTAGTCCTCACACAACCTATTGGCAATTCTCATGGGAGGGTGGTTAATAGGACCAAGCCTGGACCCTCACGTCTCTCTGCTTCCTGGTTTGAGAGGTGGGAATGCTCCCCCCATTGCATCTCCATGAATTGATACCGCCAAGTGGGAGCCCTTACAAGAGCCCACACCATACCACATGCGACTTCAGCTTTCAAAACTGTGAGCTCAATAAACCTCCTAGTTTAAAAGGTAGCCTGCCTTAGGCATGTCACTACGGTAAGGAGAGGCTAACTAATACAAGGCATGGCCCTGCACCTCCTTCCAGCTGAGGCCTCAGCTAACTTGGTGCCCTCACTTGGCCTCCCTAGACCTCACCAGTCCCAGCCCCTGCAAAAGAAGGGAGGACACCAGAGCACAAAGGACTTCCCTTCTCTCACCCCAAACTCCACCTCAAAAACAGGACCTTCTTAACGAGGCGGATTGCTCTCTATACTGACATGACAGATACATTAAGCGAAGAGAAAGCAAAGAAAGAATCGGGAAATCCCACACGCTCTGCTCAGTCCAATTGTCCTTTTTAAGTGTATACCTAGACAGAAAAAGCTGGGGAAATGTCAGTCACGAGTGCTCCTGTTGGCTGTCTGGGGGTGGGACGACTGTGATGTCCTATATCCCAGGGTTCCACAATGTTTTAATTTAGGCACTGCTTCCGTTATCAAGAACAATAGAGCAACTGGGCGCGGTGGTGCACACCTGTAATCCCAGCCCTTTGGGAGGCCAAGACAGGAGAATCGCGAGTTCAAAGCCAGCCTCAGCAACAGCGAGGCGCTAAGCAACTCAGTGAGACCCTGTCTCTACATAAAACACACAATAGGGCTGGGGATGTGGCTCAGTGGTCGAGTGCCCCTGAGTTCAATCTCCAGTACCAAAAGAAAAGGTGATTTTTCAGGTCTCGGCTGACAGGACCTCTTGGGAGCAAGCTGGCAAGGGTCTAGAGAAAGACAGTGGCTGGAAAGACCACCTGCCCAGGCTGGGGGAAGTCCAACCTTCAGACAGGATGGAGTCCTCTTGAAGCACAGAGGAGAGCTCCATGCTGTTCTAGAAGTCCTTGCAGATGGCTTCTAAAAGTGTAGGTCTGTTCTTCAGTTCCCAGGGCCAGGCGCTACCGTTTCCCTCTAGAACAGGGAGCCAGGTGGGAGGACAGGTAGCAACACCACTTTCTACTTTGTTTTTATTTTCTCGGTACTTTGTATCACCTACTCCAAAAGCAGATGCGGTGCAAACATGAAGACCGAGTGCTTTCCCTAAAAGGTCTGTTAAGTCAGTGTGTGACCCGTCAAGCGTGTATACAGGTGCCTGGATAAACAGCCATTCGAAAACAAAGAAGTAACTGAAACGTTTGGAAGATACAGGAAAGGGGTCCTATGTATTTGTTTTAGACTCTTGTGCTCTCAAAGCCAGCCACTGTCATCATGGTCCAGCTCAGGTCCCTCCAGTCTGTTCTCTGCCTGGCCTTTCTGCTCTGTTTGGTTACAGTCTGGATCCTTCTGTTAGGTCTTCAGTGATTGCCCTGTAAAGATCCAAACGTGGCTAAATGCTCACGGGGTGTCACTTTGGACATCCCTCTTAATGGTGGATGGGGGTCCTCACTGAGATGCACAGCCCTGAGAGCTGGCAGGTACAAATTCTGTGCCCCCACAAGGACAGGAAGGGGAGGAGAAGGAAGCTTCCCAGCTATGAACCAAGCCGTAGGCGCATCCGTCACCGCTGATCTTAGTTCTCCAGACCTCCCTCCCCATCACGGGCCCCCTGATGGATGGCTGCTGGAGGGAGCCTGCTGGCTTTGGGGCCAGTGGAGATGGGGGCCAGGAGGGCAGCTGGAGTCTGAGGAAGAGTGAGGAGGGGTGCCACTGGAGAGGGAGCCGGACGTGAGGATGGGGAAGGAGGTGGCCGAGGCGGGAACTGTCAGGAAGGGGGTGTGTGTTCATTCCTGCAGCTTGCACACAGGGCGGGTGGTGTCTGGGGTGACTCCACTCTGGGCAGGGATGAGCCACAGTGACAGCCACACTTGAGACCACCAAGGGTGGGAGCCGGGCCACTTGAGACCGTCAAGGTGATCTTCCATCTGCCCCAAGAGGCCGGCGGTTTCCCTGAGGACCTGTGAGCTGTGGGTGCCACCTGTGTCCTGGGGACCTGGGTGTGCTGTGAGTTGGGGGACATGTGTGCTGTGGGGACTAGATCACAGCCCCAAGGGAGGTGCTATGTGGGGAGAGAAAGAAGCCTCTTCCTCTGTACGTCTCATAAAGAGAGGGCCATGGAGGCAGGAGAGACGCCGGAGAGAAAGAGGAGGAGAGGGGTCTGGAGAGGGTGGAGGGGGACCAGCCTGCCTGGTGGGGTAGGACCACACACGAGGTGGGACTCAGAGGGAAAGTGAGAGAGGAAGACAGACAGGCAGGTCGGCACATCAGCGGGAGGAGGGCTCAGGAGAGCAGAAAGGTGATAGCAGTCACAGTGGGTACAGGGGACTGGCCAGAAAGTGACCCACCCCTGCCTCCTGGTGACCTTGAGCCTCCTGGGCTTGCCGGCCTGGACACAGCAACAGGCCATTCCCAGGCCTCCTGGGCTCCCTGCTGCCTCCCAAATGGAGCTCACCTTCCCCTCTGCATGGGGGCTTCTCAGACCTGCATCCTCGCCAACACAGCGCTGCCCAGGACCCTGGAGCCACTGTCCATCATTCCTCTAGGCCAAGACCATGACAGACAGTGCCCAGGCCAGTGTGTTGCAAAGCCTGAGTCACCAGGAAGAGAAGTTCCTGTTCAAAGCATCCAGGAGCCCATCCGGCAACCCTGGATCTCTACCCGCCATGGACACGGTGCCTTCCAAATCCGTGTTGCGTGTGCGTGTGTTCTTTTTGATACTGGGATTGAACCCAGGGGCACTTAAAGCCACATCCCCAGCCCCTATTTTGCATTTTATTTTGAGACAGTGTCTCACTAAGTTGCTGAGGCTGGCTTTGAACTCGAGATCCTCCTGCCTCCGCCTCCCAAGTCACTGGGATCAAAGGCGTGCGCCACCACACCTGGCCATATCCATGGGATCATATAGAAGGGTGGCTGATTTCAAGAGCCATGTTAGGTGGGTGGAAGTCACAGGTGGGGGACAGACCATAGCACAACAGGAGCCAAGGCCTCCTTTGAAACTAACCTCTGGCCTCACCTCCCCAGTGGCCTCCTAGGATGCCCCTCCCCATGGCATCTTCTCCAGGATGCCCCCACCCCAGATGCAACACAGCAGACAGCCTCGAAGAGCAGGTGACCCAGGCAGGACCCCAGCAGTGCCTACGTCCCCTCTCCTCTCCATTCCAGACCTTGCCCCACCCTGAGTCTGCTCAGCACGATGCATCCTTGCCCCACCCCCACCCCGTCTGTGTAGATCCACCATCTAGGTTTGGGCCACGTGGACAGGCAGCCGCTGGGCAGACAGGGGTCACACTTTCACTTAGTGCCCAGCCTTAGAGTGGGAACTGTCCACCCCATCCCGATGTCCGTCCTCTTCCTCTCCCAGGAAGCCATGGTGTAGAGGGACCCAGCTTTAAGTTCCCCCCTCATCCTGCAGGTGGGCAACAGAGAGGCCCAGAGAGGGCGCACACCCACTCCATGTCACACAGCAGGTAACCTGGAGACACAGGGAACCCTGAGCTCCCTGGCCACCGCTCACCTGGCATCTTCTTCTCTTGTTCCCTCACCTTTTCCCCTTCATCCCTGAATTCCTCCTCCTCCTCCTCCTCCCTCCCTGCCTTGCCCAGAGTCCTTGTGTCCTGGTCTCCAACTTTTCTGCTTTGTGGGTTCCTCTCTGCAGTTCTGAATGCCTGTCTCTCTCATCCCGCCCTGACCTCTAGACCCTCTCTGTGCTGGCCTCCCTCCCTCCCTCTGCTCCTCCTCTCCTCCCCGCGCTTCTCCATCTCTCTCCTGCCCCCCTCCTCCAACCTCCTGCTCTCCTTCTTCTCAGACTCGCCTCCCCTGGCAGATCAGCTCTGCAGCTGCCCCACCCATGCCACCTGGAGAAGCAGGCACCAGCGCCGACTGTCCAGCCTGGACTGGGAAGAGGCACCTTCTGGAGCTGGAAGGCAGCAGGGCAAGACGGTGGCTGGGGGGGAGCAGAAGGTGGCAGGGAGGAAAGCACGGCCCCTCCACCACCCACGCCGGCCCCCCGCGCGGAGCATGTGGCCAGATACGACGGTAATAGGCTCAGCGCCCCGCGCCCTGGCGCCAGCTGCCGCACAGCCCCAGCGTCTCATTTATTCCTCATTAGCAAAATCACCTGTTTGTCAAATAGGGACAGCTCGGTGAGACATTAAATTGCACTGAGGCTGAGGGGGCTTGGGGACCACTGCGGGAGCAGGGGCGGGAGGGAAGAAGGGGTCGGGTGGAGGTGACCGAGTTCCAACTTTGCTTTGGCCCTAGAGGCTGCACCCCAAGAGTTGACAATAGCCACGGGGGCCAGGAGACGAGGGACTGAATCTGGGCACGGCTGAGGTGGGTCAAGTCTCCCAATAACATTACCTGGGGGGCGGGGGGTGGTTAGGAGCCAAGGCTGCCCGGGGTGCGGGGAGCAGAAACTGAGCAGCTTACCTCCACCTTTCAGAGAGGGGTCTCTGCAACCCCGAATCTGCTCAGCACGATGCATCCTTGCCTTCCCACAGCAAGGAGAAGGGCGCCTCGTCTCCGTCAAGCACACGAGCCCTGAGCGAGGCAGAGCAGGGTTCAAGACCCCGCTCCTTCGCTGTGCAAGCTGGGGCAAGTCACTTCACCTTTCTGAGCTGCTTTTTTTTTTTTTTTTTTGCATGCTTTGGTTTGTGGGTTGTCCAAGTGATCTTTCAATGGGACAGTATGTGGAAGACACAGCCCAGTGCCTGGGCCAGGAGAAATGACCAGCTTCATCATGTGACCACCTCAGCCTGCAGCCAGGATGGGAAGACTGCTTCAAAGCCCCCGCAACCTCTGGATCAGTTGTCGTCCTCTCCCTCCCAGAAACCCCCTCGACATGCTTTCAGGATCACCTACCATCGCTGGGTCTATTCTGCTCTAAACTGCAGGCTCCATGAAGTCAGGGTCACCGGTTGCTTGGCTCATCTCAAGCATAGCAGTGTATTCTCAAGAACTGTTTGTTGACTATCAGACCAATGTCCTCCTGTCTCTCTGATGGTGGCCTTCACTTCCTGGATGCCACCTCCCTCCAACACTCTAGCTCAAAGAAATATAATGCAAGCCACAAATAGAACTATAAGTTTCCGGGTAGCCTCATCTTGAAAAAGCAAAAAGAAACAGATGAAATGAAAAGTGTCTATTTTGTGTAACCGGACGTGTCCAAATTATTATTTTAACATCCAACAAATATTAAAAACTGCTAATTAATGTTGTTGTTGTTGTTTTATTTTTTGCATTCTCTTTCATACTAAGTCCTTGAACTCCAGTGTGTGTTTTGCACCCAGAGCACCTCAATGCAGACTGGCCACATTTCCAAGGTTCATTGGCTTCCTGGGATGAGCAGCCACCCAGCATGGGGCGGGGCAGCTCCAGATCCCAACTACTGGTCCTGGGCCGCTGAGTCCCTGGGAGTGGTTTTCAGATGCATCAGGAGCCAGAGCAAGGGTTCCTCCTGCTGCCCCCAGACAGCCACAGCCACCTCCCTCCCTCCACCCTCCCTGCCCCCTGCAGAATCTACCCAGGTGGCTTCTGTGCCTGCTGTTGGAGGTCCAACACAGACACAGCTACTACCTCTTCCCTTTTCTCTTTTCACTCGAAGGAGAAAATCTTAGCTGAGAACTAATTGTTCTTCAACACCTCTCTGGTGGCTCTGATGGCCTGTGTCTCACACATACACACACACACACACACACACACCCCTCTTGAAGTCGCACTTTCCTAATTCATACAACAGGGACCAGGGTAACAGCTACTGACGGTGTTGCAAAGATTAAATGAGATAATGCCATAAAGTGATTTTAAAGGGGCCAAGCCCCGGAAAAACCTTGGAGCCCCACCCTTGGGCGTCCAGCCGTAAGTGTGAGCTCATGATGCTCACAGCCATGCCGTTCATGGCTCAGTGATATTAACACTGTCGCCAAGGGTTGGGTTCAGGCTGTGCATCCATACAGCGGAGGACCTTGCCGTTCTCAAATTGCATGCTGTGGGCATCGGCTGTCCGAGGAGGACCGGTGTGCTGTGTTATCTGCTTTTTGGTTTTGTTTCTGTTTGTACAGTGCCGAGGATCGAACCCACAACCTGGCACCGCTAGGCAAGTGCTCTACCACTGAGCTGCACCACCAGCTCCTATTTTATTAGCTTTAAAATTAAAAAGAAATACATGATTGATATTTTTAGAACCAGCTCATACAAGCCGGGCACGGAGGCACACACCTGTCATCCCAGCATCTCAAGAGGCTGAGGCAGGAGGATCGCAAGTTCAAAGCCAGCCTCAGCAACGGCGAGGCGCTCAGCAACTCAGTGAGACCCTGTCTCTACATAAAACACAAAATAGGGCTGGGGATGTGGCTCAGGGGTCGAGTGCCCCTGAGTTCAATCCCAGGTACAAAAAAAAAAAAATAGCTCACCCGTGGACAACATAAACTCAACATCCCCAAGTGCTGCTCCAATTGCCCCAGTCCAGCACCTCAGAGGGAATTGCTGATCACAGTTATGTGTTTCCTTCTGGATGGTTCCTATGCATGTTCGTGTGTGTGTGTGTGTGTGTGTGTGTGTGTCTCCACAAAAGGTGTTGAGTGTGATCCTAATTCTGTAAGTCTATGCACAGAAAAAGACCCAGCTCCACATCTGAAAAGTAAACCACCCTGGCGGCCAGTGGGCGTGGGGGAGGGGAGGCTGGCCACTGAGGGCCACCATCGGCCCGGCAAGGCCCACGCTGTCCACTGTTCTGAGCCTCTGATTTCTCATGTGTCAACTAGGCTGGGGCCAGCTGTCCCTCGCCAGGGGACGTTCAGCAATCTCTGAGATGCTTTGGTTATCACCGGGGTGCTGCTGGCCTCTGGTGTGTGGGACAGCCTCACCGCACAGACTGATCTGGTGGAAAGTGTCAGAGCACCAGAGGTGGGGAGCCCGGGGCTCCCGCGAGGTTCCAGGGGGTGTGGATGGGGCAGTGCAGTCACCATTGTCATCAGCAGTTCACTTCACCGTCCACCACTGTGAAGAGCTGAGTGTTTTTTAAGCCTCAAAGACGCCATCAGCCATCTGGGCGCAGGCTCAGGGAGGCCACGGGGCTGGCTCGCCAGCCACCCAGGTGAGCACGCGGCTGTCTCCGCATTTGCTCCCAGGACGGAGCCCTGGCAGGACCTCTCCCAGGCCCGCCCGGGGCCAGAGGCAGCAGGGCCCAAGGTGGGCCAGCAGGCTGACAGGACATCACAGGCCTGGCGCAAAGCCCCCGCCGGCAGCTGACCAGCTGGCCGAGCCCCCGCGTGGGAGCCCAGCTGCCCGCCCGGGCTGGCCTCCGCTCCTTCTCCGGCTGCTCCCAGGGAGCGGGAATTAGCAGGGAGGCGTCCTTTGCACCTCCGAGCTCATTAGCTCCCGGCCTCATTCTCCGAGAAAGCCGCACTTGTGCTTGTGGCATCACGCGCCGCTGCTGGGCCTGCGATTGCGGCTGGCCGGGCTCCGCCAGCCCACGGGGCCACTCCCCCCATCTGCCTCCCTGATCGCAAGGCTGCCCTTTGTCTTCGCCCCTCCCCGCCTCCAGCTGCCCCTCTTGACTCCTGTCCCCTTCTCATCTCTTTCCTCTCTGGCCGTCCTGGCAGAGGGCACCGCGTCCACTGTTCCTTTCTGCTCCTGAATTGGACCCTCAGCCTCCCTTGTCCTCCCAAAAGGAGGCCAAAGGCAGAGGATGTATAGACACAGGACCTGACGAAGAGCCCCTCGTCACGGTCATTCTGCAGATGTGGACGCTGAGGTCCAGAGCGGGAGACACTCACCTGAAGGTCAAGAGCAAGTTGGAAAATGGTCCACGGAGTCCTTTGCTGGATAGTCAGGGGAGCTCCTCACAGTGCCAGGCTGCGCTAGACCTTAGGACACGGCAGTGTCCACTGGGCCCAAGGGACTGGCCTGTGCCTAACCTACCCCTGGGGAAGGACGAGGCTTGCTTCCCCGCCTCCCAAGGTCCCCACCTGCACCTGTCCCTGCTTTCAGCCCAACTCAAGCCTCAACCACCGTCCCTACTTCTGTGGAGCCTCCCGTCTAGACCCGGCCGACACCCGCCCCTGCGAAGGCCAGACAGGAAATGCTGGTGTGCCCCACCCCACGCTCTCTGCTACAATGCCCGGCTCTACGGTTGCAGGGTAAAGACAACCCGTGAAAGGATGGGCAGTGCCAGGTTCCAGGGACACCTTTACAAAGCAGGCTGTGCCCTGATCTGGCCGTCAGGACTGCATCTGCTGACCCCTGGTTCCTTGGGGTCTCAGCAGCCCCAGGGGTTTGCTTCTGCTCCATTACAAGGGATGGATGGTCTTTAGAGGACAAAGACAGTCTGTCTCCTTCACATTCCCCACCCGAGGGATGGCTGAGGGCAAAGGTCAGCCAGAAGGCCCCGCTCCCCCAGAGCAGTGGAGAGAGATGGGTAGAGGATCAGCTCGCTTGGTCACAGCGGTCGGCCAGACGGTCCCCAGCCCACCCAAGTCTGCAAGTGGGTCCTGGCCCTGGGTCCACATCCAGGCTGTCACCTGCTGAGCAAGTCTCCTGCCCCAGGCTGGGCTTTTAGGGCTCCAGTGCAGCCCCCGGAAACCCCAGGGCTGGAGTCCTGGGGCTGAGGCTTAAGTGCACCCACCCACACACGCCCGCACAGGCACAGGCTCTGCTCCCAAGGGGAGGTGGGAACCCCGACTGCTCACTCCTGCCGAACGTGCAGCCGAAGCCACCAGGTGTGGGGCTTCTGGGGATCGGCCCCCCCTGAAGCCCGGCTGCACCCCTCAGTAGCAGAGGAGCCCCCGTCTCGGAGGCCCCGTCCCTTCTCTGCAGGACAGGAACCGCAGTCGCTCCCACCGCACAGGATCGAAGCCGAGAGACGGGCACATTGGACACTCCCAGCACAGCCTGGCGCAGAGCACGTAGTCAACAGCCCTGGCCAGGCACCGTGTCATGACCAGGTCATTCGAGGACAATGCTCCAGGTGGCAGGCTGAGAGGCCATGTCCCCAGCAGGCCCGTTCTGCAGATGAACTGACCAAGGAGTCGCGCGGGCCTCGTGGAGTGGATGCTGGAGTGCCATCCAGAGCCCGGGCTGACCCCCACTCCCCACATGCCACCAGCGGGTGGCAGCTCCCGAGGGTTCTCAGAGGCAGCTGTCCCCAGGAGCTGCCCAGGCTGCTGACATGCCGCCGAGTGCTGGGCCCCAACCCCCAAGATCAGGATTCAGTACATACGGGACAAAACCCGAGATGGTGCATTTCTATCAGGTTTCCAGGCGATGCTGGACCAGGGACTTCAATTTGAGAACCATCTGCTGAATGCATAAGGGGACAAGGTCTGGATTCAGAGCCACCTGCATTTACATCCTGACAGCACCAGTTGCATACTGTGTGATCTCGGGCGGGTTACCTACCCTCTCTGAACCTCCACTTTATATGGGAAATGGATGAAGAGGCTTAAACAGAAGATCCCAAAGACCAGAAATGTCACCACACCTGGCACCAGGCAGGTTCCTAGGTCATGAAATCTATGATTGTCACACCCAGGTGCTAGCTAGGCCTTGCATGAAGATTAGCTCATTTTAATTTTCATGACTGGTAATGGTGGGGTCCTTAGTTTTGACTCCCAGGGCCGCCTGTTGCCATCTGCCCCCTCTCTCTTCGCTGGGTGATTTAACCCCATTTTAGGGAGGAGAAGACCTCATCACGGTTGGCCCGCAGTGAGGGGCCCAGCCAGGGCTGCCTCCACCCTTCCGGCTTCTCTGGGCTCCGGCCCGGAGCCAGGCAGGGCTCCTCCGGCAGGAGTCTACCCAAACAAGAAGAGAATAAAGAGCTTTCTGTCCACGGCAGAAGAAAAACAAAGCCCCACCGCCCTCTTGGCCCGCTAAGGAAATGATGGATTTCTGTTATTGTTGTTGTTGAAATCACTACCCGGGGAAATAGATCAAGGGACGCTCCAAGGTGCCTCTCTGTTCTCCTGCTCCCTTCCCTGACCCCCAAACCTGGGGATGGGACTCAGAGGACCGGGATGGAGGGGAAGGGATGGGGCCATGGCTTGGGGCTGGGGAGAGTGCTCAGCGAGTCCCTCTCCCCTTCTCTCCCCATATCTTCCCCTCTCTGTGCATCCATCAGGGGAGGGGAAGAGAGAGAAACCAGATAAATATTTCATCTGATCCCCCCCGCTTCCTAAGCGGTAACGGAGAGGAAATAGTCACAGCGAAGGAAAAGCAAAGGAAAATCCTGTCTACGAGGAAAAATTCCTCTGGAACATTTGTGGTGTGTCTGAAAACCTGGCACATCCGCATCCTCCGGGCTATTTTGGTTTCAAACGTTCTGCATTGGCTGGCCCCCCGTGAGGAGCACACGAGCAGGTCTGTGTGGAAGATCCGGAGCTCACAGCCCAACCGAGGAGTTGCAGCAGGGTCGGGGCTTCCACAGGTTGTGCTGCTCCTGTGTAGACAGATCCACAGAGGGTCGTCTGCCGTGCTGATGGGCTGAGGCCTTGTGGATCTGGCCTCGTTGCCATCCTCAATACACCCCCACCTCCCCAAGCCTCAAACCAGGAGGCAGAGAGAACTGGGGGTTTGCACTGAGTTTAAATGCCAGTGGACCAGATCCCCCACTGTGTGACCTTGGGCAGGTTTTAAAAGCCATATGAGCCAGGCGTGGTGGTGCACACCGGCTGTGGAGGCTAAGGCAGAAGGATCGTGAGTTCAAAGCCAGCCTTATCAAGGGCCTATGCAACTCAGCGAGACCCTGTCTCTAAATAAAATATCAAAAGGGCTGGGGATGTGGCTCAGTGGCTCAGCACCCCTGAGTTCAATTCCTGGTTCCAAAAACAACAACAACAACAAAGAAGCCACATGAGCCTCAGTTTTTCCTCTCAAGAATCATCTCACTTACACCCAAAGGGTTGAAATGAAAGATTAGATGAGCATCATCATGTGTCTTCGATACCCAGCAAACAGTAACAATAACTGACGCTCGTGGGAATGTGCTAGGTGTCCTTCCGTCCCACGTGGACTCATTCATTCAGCCTTTTTAAGATCCCTTATGAGGCAGCTACTGCCATGATTCACATTTTACAGGTGGGGAAACCGAGGCACAGAGTGGCAGGTCACTTGCCCAGGGGACACAGCTGACTCCAGCCCCAGCCCCGCCCTTACAGGACTCCACCCCAGGGCTGCTCACTGTCGTCAACCCATCTGCCCTCCCAGTTCTTCCTTCCTCTGTGGCTCTGTCCCTGCCTCCACTGGGGACCTGACCAAGGCCCCGTCATCAGTCCAGAGGTTCCTGGTGACCAAGGGCTCCGGCCAATCATGCTACGCCACACTCAGGTGCCCGGTGGAGGCCGCTGTCTCCCTGTTTCATCTGGAGGTCACTCTGGCCGCTCACATGTGTCTGGCATGTCCAAGTCCACCCTCAGGAACCACCATCATGCCGATGTCCTTGGGAGTGATCGTGAAAACTTCTCAGGACAAGGCCACAGAGCCACATGTCAGAGCAGCTGGGAGACGAGGGCATTTCTCCAGGGGCAGATCTTGGCTTTGGGGAGACATCCCCAGCGTCCACCCTGACCTCTCTGATCCTGGTCTCTTTCCTCGGCTCTCAACAGAGAGCTTTGCTGGCTCCAGGTGCCCCATGACACCCACAGCGGGAAAGACCCCCAGGTAACCCTTGGCAGTCCCTTGTCTGGGAAATGCCAGCAGCCCCTAGGCAGCCCAGCCACGCCGACTTCCCCATGCCAGCTGCCCACCTGTCTCAAAGCCTGAGCTTCCATTGGGCAGAAGTGTGACGATCACCCAAGGCTGCTTAAGGGCCTGGGGGAGGCTGGCCGCTGAGCTCAGCCTTGGGTGCGAGGCCCAGGCCCAGGCTTTGCCAGTCAACGTGCTGTTCAGGGGACAATGTGGTGGGAACCACAGGTGACTTTGAGGTTGGCCTTGACCACAGAGAACAGCTGGGTGGGCAGGGATGCTTGGAGGTGGCCTGCCAGGCAGGAGGGGGAACAGTCTGGCGTGTCCAGAGCACCACTGGACAGGAGTTTGGAGAGCCTTGCTAAGGTGAGCGGCCCGGGCTTGATCAGTGACAGGGAAACATGGCAGGGTCTGCACAGGGGCGTCAGGGCTGAGCTTGAGGATGACAGCACAGCACGTGCCCCCAGCTGGGGGATCCAAACACCAGCAGTGCATTCAGGAGGTGGCCCAGCTCAGGTGGCGGGGGAGGCGAGAAGAAAGAGAAGCAGCAGAAATAGAAGGAGCACACACACGCACACGCACTAAAATGAACTACCCAAGGACCAATGAACTATCTGTGACCATCACCAGCCATGAACACCTTCTGGGGTGGGGCTCAATGTTGTCACTGTGTTTCCCAAATTGCACTCCAGGGAACCCTCCTCCAGTGGCACGCTCTGAGGGCAAGGAGTACCCCGTGGTCCAATCCCCTGGGGAATTCTGTCCACGGCCCCCATGACATGTTAAAGGCTTCGGCGAGTCCCCTGGGAAAGAAGCTGGTCTCCATGTGCAAGCAGGGTGTGCCACGCACACGGGACACACATTCCCTCCCAGGGTCAAACCAGATCAGCTGAGCTGAGCCAGGCGGGTCCTTCAATGAGACCCCTTCAGGGCCAGATCATGCCCAGGTGCTGTGGTCAGAACTTTCCCATATCTGTGCCATCCAACATGGCGGCCACCCAGCTCCTGGGCAGCTGGGATGCTATTAGTGCCAGCGAGGAACTGAATTTATCAATGTTACCTCATTTGGCTTTAAAGGCTAGTAGTGACGTTATTGGATGGCAGAGCTGCACCGCCTAATTTTCGCCCCGTAGAGCCGGGTGATTGGCACCAAAGGGGCCCTCTATAAGTCACAGTCCTCCTACAGTAACAGCTGACATTTACTGAGCACTTACTGGATGCCAGGCACCAAGTGCTCGTATTAATCTTCTAGCAACTCGGGGAGCTGAGCGTTATGGTTATTGAATCCCTTTTCCAGATGAAGAAGGGGAGGCGCAGGGCGTGTGAAGTGACGTATCCAAGCTCCTTGGACCCCAAACTCCTTCTCTGAATCCATATTCATATACCCAGACTAGTTTCTGGAACCATCTGAGCAGCAGCTCCAGAATCTAGAGGGGAGACCCTTGCTCTTCTCTTTCTCTGGAGGGACATGTCCGGGACGAGGGGGGCTTTGCTCCTCCACTCGGTGTGGCTGACTCTGTTTTGTCCCAGGGCTGGACCCCAGGGGGACAGGAAGGTGGGGAGCTGTATAAGTCAGATGTGTTCCTGGGGGAGCTCCCCATCTATTGAGGGGCAGCAGACAACTGAACAGGTACCCACAATACAGCAAGGCAGGAGCCCCGTGGAGAGCAAGCGCCTCATCCTCTCCTGTCACCCCCGGCCCAGGTGACCCAGCCGAGGCCCCTCCTCCTTCACAGAGAAGCCCAGGATGCCCCACCCAGGCCCTCCCCCCAGCGCCAGGCGTGGTGCCCGTGAGCAGGGGACACGATCCCGTACCTTTCATCCATCCCTTGCTGAGTTCAGATAAATCTCCCCTCTCCCTCTGCAGCTGAGAGGCACCGGCCCAGCTCGGGCCTCTCCCACTTAGGCAGCTCATGAATATTTAACAGCATCTGCCGGGGAGGCGATAAAGCCCTACCAATCCTTGACAAATATGGCCTAATCTTTTCAATTTCGGGGTGCAAATATGCCTTCTGAGTCCTGTTTGTCACCTAGATTAATGGCCCAGGGTCCCATAATCCTTTGGTGCTAATTCAAGTGGTGGCCGGCCGGCGTGTGCCTGCTGGGGGGATGCTGGGACACACACACACACACACGCACACACACACACACACGCACACACACGACGCAGTGATTCGTCGTGGGAGGATTACTTGCGGCACATGTGCGTGCGCGTGTGTGTGGCCTGCCTTTGGGCGTCCCGACACTGGGTCTACAAGTGTTTTGGTGAGCGTGTGCACAGGGAGCTGTGGTGCTGTGCATCCTGCTGGTATGAGGTGGTGCGTGTGCCCGGACACGGGCACATCCTCAGGTGGAGACGGTCCCCCTACGCCCCGCATGGTAGTCACAGGCGGGGATGACACCAGAGTATATTGTCTACAGGGGAAGATTCCTCCAAAATGTGTTTGTGATCTGTCTGGAAATCAACCATACCTCCTACGCCCTCTGGGGCTATTTTCCTTCCAAATGGTCCACATCGCTGTTCCTGTAAGAGACACCATCAGACGTCTACCTGGAATGCCTGGAGTTTACAGCCCAGTGGAAGAGAAGAAATCAATGTGCGTGCCTGTGTGTGCGTGTGTGTGTGTGCGTGTGTGTGTGTGTGTGTGTTGTTTCAAGGTCTTCACATAGAGATCCAGTGTGGGCAGAGGTCCAGCGTAGATTACCTGCTTTGTGCTCTCTCTCTCTCCCTCTCTCATCCATCCTTCCCTCTCTCCTCTCCTCTTCTCTCCTCTTCTCTTTCAGTAAACCTCCAATACTTCACCAAAATGTTGGACGGATCCCCAGTGGGTCCGGCATCTGTGAACATTCTCACCAACTCAGTTTTCTTTTCTCCAGATCTGTTCCCGGGCAGCTCTGAGGGAACCTGGGCCAGTGAGAGGCCTCACCTGGAAGACCAACTCTTCCTCCTTCCCTTTGTCCCATCCCAGTACCTGCATCCTCACCTGGGAGGGCAGCAGGATGGGTCACAGCTGTGTGGCAGGTGGAGAGGGGCAGCTTCCGCTAGCGTGGGGTGAGGAAGGAAGGAATGAGGTCCAGGGTGCAAGGATCTGGGACCCATGTGGAGTGCCCACCCTCATGGAGGGAGAGCCACCATCGTGTGGAACAAATCTCTACTCGAGTATAATACAAAAGTGCCCCCTCTGAAGATAGAGGTGGGTAACTTCCATATGTTCCTTGAACAGATATTCCCCTGGCGTCCTGGCTGCACCCCAAGACATGCAGTGTGACCTTGTAAGGGCTGAGGTGGTCAAAATGGGGAATTATGTGGACATGCCCAGCTTTCAGCAAAAGTATCAAGGGCTGAGCTTATACTTTTTTGCCAAAGAACAGACCTTTGGGGACACATTGGCCAGTCCCACCTAACATAGCCCTGAAAAAAATAAGATGTGGGAAATCTAACTCCGCTGGCGTCAGATGGAGCGATGCCGGAATCCTTCCCAAGGCACCTCTAAGTTATGTGACCTTGAGCGAGTCATCTTTTCTCTGTAGCTCAGTTTCCCCAGATGTAATCAGGGACAATATGCGGCACGGTCACGGTCTGTGGCATGTCATGCCAGTGACACACCCAGCCCATTGGACGTGTTCACGCAAGGCGGGCATCACTGATGCTGTTGTGGCTGTTCTTTTTTTTTTTTTTTTTAATATTTTTTAGTTGTAGGTGGACACAATATCTTTATTGATTTATTTTTATGTGGTGCTGAGGATCGAACCCAGTGCCTCACGCATGCGAGGCAAGCGCTCTACCACTGAGCCACAATCCCAGCCCAGGCTGTTCTTACTATTACTGGCAAATGTTCCCGATTTGCTCTGGGAACCCGGAGAGACGACAGAACCATCCACAGTCGGCACCATCTCATCGAGTTCATGCCACACACGATCCTCCTGTGACCTCGTCGGTGGGCAATACAGACCACTGCAGGACCTCTCTCCCATTTGCGAGGGAAGTTCTAGATCCGAGAGCCTCTCCACAGAAGCAGGAACCAGTGTCCTGACCCTCTGTGGACCACCCCTGAGAAATCCCTCCCGTGCTCCTGAGCGTCCCCCACCCCTGCACAAACAGACCCCTCCCTCTGTGGTTTTCCTCTTGGGCCAAGCTCTGAGGGTTAGGGTTCAGGGGCTCAGGAAGAGACGGTAACTGCCACCTCTGTAGAAGCAACCACCTTGTTCTGGAGTGACAGGATTCCACGTTGGCCCTGGGAAGACTCAGTGCTGTGTGTGTGTTTCTGAGTCTTCTGATCACATGAAAATCTCCTCCCTCCCCTCCCTGAGATTCGAAGCAATCCGGCCCCTAAACAGGTCCCCACAAACCAAGGAGCTCCTGGCCATCTTTCCTGTCTGTGGATTTTGTGAGGAAAACAACACACTCAGCTCTTTTTTCGGATGCTGCTAATTTTTCAAAGTGCACTCGCCCCTCTCTGGGAGATTCTCTCCAGCAACCCATCCATCCACACCCTGAATCGACAGTCTCTGTGTTAGCTCATTATCTCCTGCAAGACAGGGACTGGAGCCAAGGAACTCGGTGGGACACTCAGGGCCTGGCCTTCGAGGACGTGGTCAGGAATATATAAAAGAAAGCCAGAATATTGGAGCAGAGGGTGGCCATCATGGAGGGCAGCTGTGGTACTGCAGGGGGACACCTCTAAGACAGCCACCACCCAATGGCTCCCCGGTCCCCACCTCACAGTATCCGGCCCTTAAGTGGTTCCTGTTCCTTAAGAGCTAGATCTAGTCACTTCCTTCTAATGAAGAGATGATGGCAAAAGAGATGGCTGTCATTCTAAGACTTGGTGGGGACAATACGGTGACCTCCACTTGCTTGCTCATTCTCTGCAGGTAGCCCTAGGAAAAGGTTCATGTGGCAAGGAACCGTGGTCTCTGACCAAAACCCAGTGCGAGCTAAACCCTGCCAACAGCCATGTGAGCAAACTCAGAAGCAAACCATCCCCTCCCGGATCACCCCTTGACCGGGTACCACCCTGGCTGATGTGTTGATTGCAGCCAGCAGTGGTCCCTGAGCCAGCGGCCCAGCTGAGCCACTCCCAGATTTCTGACCCACAGAAATGGTGAGGTAGTGAATGTTTATTATTTAAAGCCATTAAATTTGTGGCAGTTGAGCATCGACCACAGCAGCTCCACCTTGCCAGGGTTTGGTTCCTGGCCTGGCCATTTCCTAGCCACGTCCACTTGTATAGACGGCTTAACCTCTGGGTGACTCCATTTCCTGTCTGTAAAGTGTAAGTTATAATGACAGGACCTTCCGCCAAGGGTCGTGGTGAGCAGCGCATATGCTAATCTCTGCGAAGCTGTAGGAGTTGGCATTCTTGTGACCTCTGAGAGAGCAGAGGTGACACAGGAAGACACATAGTGACCAGGAAATGTTCCCATTGAAACCAGCCACCTTGAAAATATGAGACCAACTTACCCCCCACGCCACATCTCTTGATGACACCCTTCAGTGATAATCGACTTTCATCTCCATGGCGTTACCCGTACCCCTCATCTGTCACTCTTAGCAACAGTCTGGGAGATGGTGCTGTGGCAGATTATTTCCAGAGATGGCCACGATGGATTCCTTCTCTCCCTCTAACGCCAGCGGCTCCTCCCACCAAGAGGTGCAGCCTATTTCCCCACGGCTGGAGTCTAGTCTTCCTGTGACTTGCCGTGCAATGCGGTGGAAGAATGTTCTGAGATTCCCGAGCCTGGGTCTTAAGAGGACTCAGTGGTCAAGTGCCGCTGAGTTCAATCTCCGGTACCAAAAAAAAAAAAAGAGGACTGGTAGCTTCTACCTTTGAAACCAGGTTCCACGGAAGAGCTCTGAGACTGCCATGTTGTGAGGAAGCCCAAGCCAGCCATGGAGACTGAGAGGTCACACCAGGTGTCTGGAGACATCAGACACCTAAGTGAAGCCCTATTGGACCTCCCCATGAAAATGCAGCCACCATGAAAATGCAGCCACATGCCTGACCCCAGCAGATACCACATGAAAGAGACGAGCCACCCACCCCGCAGACCCTGCTCAACTAGCAGAATTGGGAGGATTGATGGATAGTTATCGTTCGTGACCACTCATTTTGGGGTGGCTCCTTATATGACAATACATTGTTGAAACAGGAATTATCTTAACTTTCTTTTTTACATATAAGTAAACGGAGGTCATATGACCAAAGGTCACCAGCAAGTGGTAAGTGGCCCTAGGAAGACAGATTCTTCCAAGTCTAGCCAGTATGCTGTGCAGCCTCAAGACCCAGGGTGAGCTGGCCACCTGAGGATACCTCTCGTGGAGAGCTGCTCTCCACCATCTATCACCAGCCAGTGATGGTGAAGCCCTGACCTGGAGCCCTGGAGCACTGGTAGGTGGGCTTGATCGATTTGGCACCTGATGCTCTACCCGATCCTGTCCTGCCCACTGCCCCATCCGATGTCCACCGAAACTCAGTGGGTATGTGCGCAGGGCAAGGAGAGAAGCCTCCAGGGCTTGTGAGGAGCATCATCAGGATCACAAAACCTGAATGGCCTTCCGGGAGCCTGGGCCTATCAAATCCCAGGCCACTGGCCAAAGGATGCAAACAGATGATCCCAGCCAAGGAAGGACACCCAACCTGGCAGGTAGTCGATGTACAGGGCAAATTCAGACAGCTCCACATCCCCTGAGGCCTGAGCCCCGAGCATGTAGCCCAGGGCCCCCCAAACTCACACATGGGGGTGCTGCTGTTTGGGCCTGGAATCTGCCACCAAGTCTTGGGTGTTGAAGGTTTGGTCCCCTGGAAGGCAATGCACAGAGGTGTGGCTTTTTAGTAACAATCTCTTCTCTGGTCAAGAGAGGCCTACCCTCCTTAGTGGATTAATCCACTTGATGGGTTAGTAATCTGAATGGACTTCTGGGAGATGGTGGATATTGTAGGCAGGTGTGGCATGGAGGGAGGAGTACAGGGACATGTCCCCTAGTCCCTTCAGCCACCTCCCTGCTTTCTGGCTACAGTGAGCTGACAGTGTCCTCCTCTACTCCCTTCCGCCATGATGCTCGGCCTCGCCTCAGGCCCAAAGCCACAGAGTCAGTTGACCATGGACTAAAACCTCTGAAACCATGAGCCAAATTAAATCTTCCTTCTTCCAGGTTATTTGGGTCGGGGATTTTGGTCACAGAAATGAAAAGCTGACTCCGCCAAGGGGCTAGGTGATTTTTTTCATTCCAAGAGGCCGCCCTATGACTTGTGGGATGATAGCAGAATCCCTGGCGGTGACCCCGGGGAGCCAGTAGCACCAACGCTTCCCGGTTGGTAGAAAACTAAAACTGTCTCCAGACATTACTGGGGGGCCCCTAGGGTCAAAATCCCCCTGGGGGAACCCATGATGCAGCTTTGCTAATCATCGAAAGAGAGCAGATTAAAGCTTTGGGGTGTCGCTTACAACACCTACAGCATATTTAAAAACCGTAATGGCCAACGCTGTCCAGGTTGCTGGTCAACCAAAGAACCAAGAGAAGATGGGGGACCCGGATGCCAGCACTAAAAAGAAGCCGCTGGCTCACGCTCAATCCCACGGCCACCCACCCCCAAGTGCTGTAAGGGCAGCAGCTGGAAGTGATGGTACCCAAGCCGAAGTCTGGAGGGAAGACAGGCATGAATAAATGCACTGATAAAATGTCAAGTTATGACAAATGCAGGTGTGATCAAAAATAGCAAGGAGGATCGCAGTGCATGGGGGCCTCTCTGAAGGAATGACATTTAAGCCCAGATGTGAAGGATGACAAAGATTGCTGTGTGCCAGAGGAACGTGACTCAGCAGAGGAAAGAGCAAGTGCCAAGGGCCTGGGGTAGGAAAGAGATGGGCACAGCAGAGCTCCAGAAAGATAAGCGGGCGGGGCACAGGAGTGGTGGTACAGGATGAAGGAGGAGGTTTGGGCAGAGGCCGGGCTGGTGGGCAGCTTGTGGGCTGTGTCCAGGGATTGGATTTCATTCTGGAGCCACCTGAGTCACTGAGGGATCATGATACTGGTGCCTTGGTGATAAATAGCAACCTCTGTCTGGGTTTGGCAGAACTCAGGGCCATGTGAGACAGACAGATGGACAGTGCCCCTGTGCTGGGACAGACATCTGAGAAAGGCTCTGCACAGTTCCTGTGGCCAGTCCTGCCCAAGAACTGACTTGGTCAGCCCTGTTTCTTCAACCAGGGAGCACGGCCCTGCCTGGGACTGCCCAGCCCCTTTCACTACAGCCCAAGGCTTTCCCACTCCCTGCATCCCATCCCTTCTCCATATGATGCTGTTCTGATAAAAAATGGGGTCTGCTTGGGGCTGGGGCTATAGCTCAGTGGTAGAGCGCTTGCCTAGCATGCGTGAGGCACTGGGTTCGATCCTCAGCACCACATATAAATAATAAATGAATAAAATAAAGATCCATCAACAACTAAAAAAATTAAAAAAAAAAAAAAATGGAGTCTGCTTGACCTCTCTGGGCTGTTTTATGACTCTCCTCGCACAATAGAATACAGAGGGCATGGTGCTTGATGGGGTCTGAGCTGTGGCACAAGAAGCCTTGTAACTTCTGCACTCCCTCTTGGGACCCTGCTGTCACCACAGAAGGAAGGCACAGCCAGGCTGTGAAAGGGTGAGAGACAACAGAGACCAATACCAAGTTGACCCTGCTGCCCCATCGAGGCCCCAGAGATGTGATGGGGAAAGGCCAGGTCAGCAGAACTGAACTGCAGCTGTTCAGAGGTGCAGAAGGATCCCAGCCAAAGCCCGAAGAAGGTGTCCAGCTGCCCCATGAATGAGGGTGGCAATAATTGATCATTGTTTTAAAATCTTAAATTCTGGGACAACTTGTTACACAGTATATGCTAACTGATACACTTTCAGAGCCTCAAGCCCTCCCTGACAACCAGGGCTGAGACAGCCTCTTCTCCATCCTTCAGAAGTATGGAAGGAAGACGCAAAATCATACCAACAAATAATAATAATCATAATCATATCCTACCATGGCGGGCAAAGAGGAGTTACAGACCCCCATGCTCACACCATGGCCCATCTCTCCTGTTAAATCCAGCTAAGAATAACCAACAACGCTGAATGCTCCCTTCATGTCCTTAATGATTCTATAAATATAAGGCTGCATCATTTATGGAGCTATTTTTCTTGCTCCTTTCATTCAGCAAGTGTTTGTCGATCACCTACTATGTGAAAGGCACCGTGGAGACAGAAATGGACAAAGTCCTCAACCTCATGATATCGCCAGTGAGTTGGAAGGGCAGAGGTACAGGTGAAAAATAAATCATCTGAACTCCATGGTGCTGGAGGCAGAGGGACATGATACTTCAGGAATAGGAAAGGAACCTATTTAGAGAGAGTGATCAGAAAGGACTTGGAGAAGCTGACATTTCAGCTGAAAAATGAGAAGAAAACAGTTTTTTTCAAGAGTCCTGGGAACCAAGTGCCAGTGGCACACATCTGTAATTCTAGCGGCTCAGGAGGCTGAGGCAGGTGGATCTCAAGTTCAAAGCCAGCCTCAGCAACTTACTAAGGCCCTTAGCAGCTCAGTGAGACCCTGTCTCTAAATAAAATATTTTTAAAGGGCTGGGGATGTAGCGCCATGTTCGAGCGCCCCAAGGTTCAATCTCTGGTACCAAAAAAAAAAAAAAAAAGTCCTAAGGAAGAGCCTTTCAAGGCAAGCAAACAGCCAAGGCAAAGTTCCTGCAGTAGGAAACAGCTCGGCGTGCTCAGCAGAGTCAAGAGAAGTTTCCCCACCCGCCTCCCTTGAATCTAGACTTGGTCATGTGACTTGCTTTGGCCAAGGGGACATTAGTAATTGCGATTTGAGCAGAGACTTCAAACAAGCTTGTGCATGAGAGTTTGCCCTATCTTGCTGCTTTGTGGAAACCGCCAGGTAAAGAAACCCAGGCAAGCCTGCTGGGGGCTGAAAGATCATATGGTGACATGATGAGCAGCTGAGGCCCCCTGATCCGACAGCTACCAATGGCCAGAAATGTGAGGGAGGCCATTCTTGACCTGCAGCCCCAGTTGAGCCAGCCCAGACCAGAAAACCACTGCAGACATCCAGCATCCTAGCCTACACTCCATCTCAATCGCTAATCAAAATTGATGTTTTAAAGACTACTTTTTGGGGCAGCTCGTTATGCAGCAAAAGCTGATTGATACACTCACCTTGCCAGTGACTTGAGGCTACCTTACATTTGGACTGATTTTTCACGCACAGACCTACAAAATCTTTGTCCCGTTACCCAGATTGAGCAGGAAGTGGAAGAATGAAAGGCGAATGCTGGGTGGTTGGGAGGCTCACTACAGACCTGAGTGACACACACCTGTACACACATGAGATTTAAATTCCTATCATGATAAAAGTACAAAATGATTACTTGGGCTGGGCAAAGACTCCAGGTCACTGTTGAATCTGATAACATCAGGTCCATTCATTCCAGGGACGCCCTGTTGGAGCACCTACTATGTGCCTACCTTTGCGTAAGGTGTATGGAGCTAGAGGAAAAGCCAGTGGCCCAAATCCTCGCCTTCCAGAAATCTATAGCATGGCTGGGGCATCTCAACAGACTCCCAGCGTGTGCACTGGGCTGGTGATTGAGAACAGCACAAGACCCCAGAGACGCTCTCAGACGACGCCATTGAGGTCTGAGTTTTACATCGTGCTTGGATGACGCAGTGTTTAAATACTGTGAAATTTAACACCTTCGTGTGCGCATGCCTCCGTCCTGGTTGTCCTCCCAGATGCTTTTCCCCCCCTGGAATCCACTCTGTTCTCATCCCAGGAGCTTCAGCCACAGGGATTCACCCTGGGCTCCCCCCACTGGATGCATGTGGGAGACAGGAGGGTCAGGTGTGAGTGGGACAGTTAGTCTCCTTGCTCCCTCCCTAATCTCCCTTCTCATCCCCTGGTCCTGAGTGGTGGTGACTCCTCTGCTTCTCCCCAGAGAGAGGGGATCCACTCCTTTGCCCCACACCCCTTCCCCCTTTTGCAGTCTTTCCCTTTAAGTAGACCCTCCCAGATTGCCCTGATTAGAAGCCATGCGTTGCCTCTTGGACCCTGTTGGGATATGTGAGCCCGTCTAGTTTGCTGCAGACCCCACCATTCCCTAGTGCCCTGAAGTGAGCTGCACAGCCACCTGAGCATGCTACCTGCCTGGTCCAGGTCCTGGTTGAGACCCACGCCCCGCCCACCAGCACGAGTCAAGTGTGAGATGCTGAGGCCACGAGGACCTCCTGCATAAGGTCAGAGGGGCAGGCAGAATGTGCAAAGGGGAGGCGGGAGTGCAGGGAAAGTCCTGGATGCGGCCAGGCCTCAGGAGAGCCCAAACTGCTTGAGGCTCAGAGGTCTCCCCATGTTTCTCCTTCTCCTTTGGACACTCCCTGGGGTCCAAGGACAGCTCAGGACCATCCTGAAGAACCGTCTGCCAGGAGCTCCCCTCCCGTTCCTTGATGTGAACTGGGCACAGGGCCACGGAGTGGGGACAGGGCTGTGGGATTGAGGGAACAGATGAACAAAGAGGCCAGCCTCTGCTCTCGGCCTCCCTCCCCTGCCTGCCTGACTTTCCACCAGCCTCCTCCAGGCCCCTGCCTCCCCTCCAGTGCCTCTCCTGTCCCCTGGGCCTCTGCTCCTGTGCTGCTCAGCTTTCCCTCCTGCCCCAGCCCACCCCTCCTTTCCCAGTTTGCTGCCACCCCACCCTCCTGGGCCTCTCTTCCTGCGTCCCTTCCTCTCCTCACTTCCCCTCTTCCTCTCCACCCTCTTCCTCCCACTGAGCCCCTCCTGCCTCCCGGCTCCCACCCCGCCCTCTCCCCACCCCATCCATCTTCCGCGCTCCCCCCATCCAGGCCCCCTGGCTTGGTGACAGGGGGCGGTTGGAAAAAGATGGATGGAAATGACACTCGGGCTCTGGCGTGACTGCCACTTGGTGATGCATTGGGAGCGGTCGCCAGCTCTCCGTGGGAGCCATACAGATGAGACGGTGACCTCCCGATGCACAGGGTCAAGGACACAGGAAGGGCAGAGGGCTGGGGCCCGGGAGGAAGGCGGCCTGGGCTTCTGCTTCCTGGGACCCAGGTGAGGCAGGGTCCGGTCAGTCCCCTCTGCAGCCTGCAGGACGACAGTGCGGAGGAGAACCTGGGGCAGGCACCCTGGGCCCGGCCCCACGCTCACCGTGCCACAGACAACCGAGCAAAGTTCCCTGGGCCTCGGTTTCCCCATCTGGAAAGGAAGGACAGCAAGGTTGTCGGGGGAGTCGATTCATGGTCGGCCCTCAGCCCCGCGTGCAGCCCAGCCCAGGCCCTCGAGGAGGGTCAGTGTCACGGCCAGCAGTGCCCACGCCTCTGAACCAGGCGGCTGCTCCGCGTGGATCCAACCTGCCCAGGAAACCCACAGGCCAGCGAGGCCCCGCCCGAGGTCTCGGGAATCAGGTGCGGGGCGTAGGGTTGCAGGGAGGCTCCTTCCTGTGGACTGTGGCCCTGGTGAGTGGCGGAGGGAAGCCTTGGCCTTTGGCTCAGCCCTCAGGTTCCTAGCCTGCGACCTGCGCCATCACGGGGACCCGCAGAGCACTGGTACCCCAGCTGATCCTCCCCCAGCATACACAGTACATCCTGCACCCAGGCGTCTCCCAAAACCCCCGAGGCCATCTCCTCTTGCTCCTGCGCCTTTCAGAATCACACAGCACAGTGCCACCTCTCGTGGCCGCCCCGCCTGTGGCCCTGCATGCTGCAGAGGCTCCTTACACAGGTGACTTACAGTGGGGTCACATCCCAGACAGCCCGTTGTAAGTTTAACACAGCCTGAGCCAGTATGCGTCAGTTGTGTAGTTAGGCTGTGTGCCTGCGTGAGCACGTAACAACAAAGCCCACGCCCGGGCGCAACTACAAGGCACCAACAAAAAATCATGGAAAACAAATGCCGGAAGCCAAAAGTGCACCCAAGACATCTAAAGTCAACGGTGCACACTTAGTGACCCAGAGTATAGCATGGGCTCCGTCTCCCCCTGGGGACAGTGTGGCTGACGGGGAGCTGTGCTCCCCACTGCTGCCCGGCCTTGTGCGCGAGGGCCAGACCAGGTTTCACTGGCCCCCAAAAGATCAAAATCCAAAGCACCAGGGTTTCTTCTGAATGGACGTTGCTTTTACTCTGTCATCAAGTTGAACCGTGGAGAGTCAGACACGGTCTACGTGGCAATGTCCTCTCCCCACCCTGGTTGTGAGTGACTGGGGATTAGTCCACTGGCCCAATTCTTCATATTGCCCTATATTCACCTCGCTAGTTATCTGCAGATTCTTTTTCTTTTTTTTTTTCTTTTTCTTTTTTTTTTTGGTACCTGGGATTGAACTCAGGGTCACTCAACCACTGAGCCACATCCCCAGCCCTATTTTGTGTTTTATGTAGAGACAGGGTCTCACTGAGTTGCTTAGCGCCTTGCCATTGCTGAGGCTGGCTTTGAACTCACGATCCTCCTGTCTCAGCCTCCCAGAGTGCTGGGGTTACAGGCGTGCACCACCGTGCCCAGCTTGCAGATTCTCTTTCTGAGAAGGAGTCTATTTCCTTGTCCCTGGAACCTGGGCTCAGCCCCATGACGCATCATAGCTAAGAGAAGGCAGCAGGGAGGACAGTGTCCCCACACTAACTATGGCCCTCAGGAGGCCTTCTGTGTCTCCATGCTTCTGTAATTGCTACGAGAAAGACGTGCCTGCTGATCCAGGGCTCTCTCTAGGGCCAGGGCCTCAAAGCCAAGCACCCTCCAAAGCATGAGCAAGTCCAGCAGGACTGAGCTCAACCCTCGCCAAACACAGATAAGTAAATTATAGCAGTGATTGTTGTATTAACCCACTGCAGTTTGGGGCAGGTTGTTACCCAGCATTAGCTGACTGATACAGCACTCCTGGCAAGGGCGTGGGCTTTGGACTCACTTCGGCAACACCCTAACTTTTCTGGACCTCTGTGGCCCCCGTTGTGAAGTGCAGGTAACAATACTAACCACAAAGTGCCAGCCATCAGGGCCCCGTGGACAGTGGGGCTCCCGGGCCCTCTAAGCAGGCTCGCGCAGGGCGGTGGCTACAGTTCTCATCACCTGCATCAGCAGGAAGGGCCAGGGCGGGGCTCGCTCTTCTCTCCAGGTAACAGGAGGTCTGCCTGCCTGCGCTCGGGACACCCACTCATCCTGCAGGAGAGCTGAGCCCAAGAGAAGGTCCAGAACACCACAGAAAGGGGCCCGGATCGAGTCAGAACTCGAGGCTCCAATCCCAGCTCTGCCCCCTGCCGCCGAGTGACCCAGGGAAGGCACCCAACTTCTAAGACCCCCAACTTCTCCTTCCATGAAATGGGAACATTGGGACACTTTGGGTCCTAGGATGTGCCCCCTGATGACCCTGCTTGAACACAGAGGGGCTGGTGTGGGGTCTGTGTGTGGCACCGGCTAGTGGAAGGTGGGTTCCTCTCTCCAGGAGCCCCAGCAGCCCTCAGGGCTGAGCCTTGGCGGTGTTCCCCACCCTGGCTTCAGAGAGCCGGCTCCTGTCCCCGGGGCTCTGGAGTCGGCCTGCCTACACTGCCCTGTTTAACCCCCGACTCCTCCTCCAGCAGCCTTGAGCCTCAAGCAAGCAACATGAATATCCTAACCCTCAGTTTTGCTTTCTGTAAAATGGGGAGAATAAAACTAATGTCAAGTTCTGTGAGTGTCAAATATAATATGCCTAGCACAAAAAAGTATTCCCAGTAAGGGCTGGGGAGGGCGAGATGGCGCAGGGCGGGAGGCGAGGGAGGCAGGCAGGACCGCGCTGTTCTAATCCAGGAGTCTCCATGCCATGGAAGTCCCGACGCAGTCTCAGACTTCCATGCACTCTTAGGTCACTTAATCCCACTATGCAAACCAGGGACCGGTTTTCTAACAGGAAGCAGGGGGACATTACCCTCCTGTGACGTTAAACTTTACCCACAGCGCACAGAGGTCATCAAAGCACGACCCCCAAACAAACCACCAAACTGAGCTTGATAAAGGGCTGCCAAGCTCCCCAACAGCCGCAGCCACTGGGTCATTTGTTTTGGGACTGTGGGAGCTGGCGGGCTGGCAACCAGGGTCAAGGTCTGCAAACGAGAACCTCGAGGGAGAAACACCTGAGGATGAGAAGATGCCCCCTGTGCCCAAGCCATCCCCTGGTGGGCAGAAGGCACACGTTTCTGCCCCCAACACCTTCCCAGCAGAGCAGAGGGCGGGGCAGGTGTGGGAGGAGTCACACCCTAGAACAGGGCTTCCTGAACTTGAACTTGCATCAGCGTCCCCTGGAGGGCTTGTGAAAGCATAGGGTGCGGGGTCCTCCACCCCCAGCTCCCGACGCAGGGGGTCTCTGGTGGGACCTGAGAATCTGCATTTCTAACAAATTCCCAGGAGGTGCTGCTGAGCCACAGACCACGCTTAGAGAACCACTAGGTCTAATGCAGTCGAATCAACTTGGCCTTGGTGAACAGCTGTTTCCAGGCGACTTGTTTGGTGTTGGGAGCTCCAGGAGGGGCCAGGGACATGCTGAATGAAGGTAAAAGGAACATCTGTCAAGGTGCTCACTGAAGGCTCTCCAGAGGGTAGCAGTTAAAGCAGGTTCTAGGCGCAGAGGAATGGGGGTCTAAATCTCAGGTGCTCCCCAAGCTGTGTGTCCTGGGGCAAGTCATAGGACCCCCATGTTCCTGTCTGTTAAATAGAAATATCAAGGGTGGGGACCTTGTGAGTTTGCTGTTGAGGAAGCTGTTCTATGCTTAGCAAATGTCCCTCAGGGGCTGACAGGAGCCATGTCTTTGAGAGCCGTTGTAGAAGGAGAAAAGGGTTCCACTGCTCAGATGGCTGCGGAGGTGCTCAAGGAGGAAGAGGAAGGAAGGGAGGAAGAGAGGGAGGGAGGGTTCAGAGAGATTAAACAACGAGCCCAAGATCACAGTCAATGACAGAGCTGGGTTTTGAACCCAGGTCTTGTGGCCCAAAATCAATTCTGTAAAATCCCACCTGATCGTCATTTCACCAACTATTAACAGCCCTTCTTGGCACTCGGGGCTTGGAGGGTGCCCTATTGTAGAGGAGGGAAAAGTTCCCCTTGGGATGCATGAACTGGTCCTCTCCACAGCTAAGAACCTTCCCCAGAGCCCGGGCTTATGGCCCCCATATGACACAATTTCAAGGTCCTTGCTCACTCCCCTGCTGAAGCCTGATTCTCTACAGCATCCACAATGGGTTCCAGTGATCCCTGCCTCCAAGAGTTCATGTCCCTGGGTCATCCCCTCCCTGGTTAGGACTCACATGCATAACCAGGAGGATCTTGTGGAAATGACAGTGTGTGACTTTCCATGTTAGGTCATAAAAGGTATGCGGCTTTCTCCTTGTGTGCATATTCTCTCTCTCTCTTTCCTCTCTCTCTCTCTCTCCCTTCCTCTCTCTCTCTCTCTCTCTCAGGTCACTCGCTCTGCGGAAGCCAGCCACCATGTCGTGAGGATCCTCAAGCTCTGCAGGGAGGTCCACATGGAGAAGAGCCGCGTTGAAAGCACACAGGTCCTCCAGCCCCAGGTCAACCTTCAGACGGCTGCACCCCAGACAATTCAACTGCAAACTCACGAGAGACCCAGAACCACCCAAGTAAACCACTTCCAAGCTTCTGACCCCCAGAAACGGCAAGATGATAAATGTGGTTGTTGTGCTAAACTGCTGGTTTGTTGTTCTGTAATGAACTAGTACACCAGAGGCAATCTTGAGCTCCTCCATCCTCATCTCCAAGGGACCAGATAGCCCCAGAAACACCATATGCTTCTCAAGGACGAGGGGTTGTGATTCATCTCCTGAGCCCCAGCGTCCCAATGTGAGAGAGCTACCACAGTTGCTGGAAATGACTAGCGGTGGCAGGCTGTTGAAGTGGCAGTTTCAGAAAAGCACAGAGATCTGAAGTGCTTGCCACCGTCTAAAGGGAGCCCTGGAACCCTGGCTCTGGAGTTCCCTGTGTCTTCCTTTGATCTCCCAAGTGATGTCCTCACAGGCCCTGGACACAGGAAGCCAGAATCCCAGAAAAGCCCAGGCCAACCGCCATGACCCTGCAGTCCTCCTTATCTCCTGCCTGGTCCCTGGTGTCAGCATCAGGCAGAGAGAAACAAGAGGACGTCGGGCCTGAGGCCAGACCTTAGGAGCAGGCCTTTGGGCCTTAGCCTCAGAAGATTAGGAGCCTCCTCTGCCCTGCCAGTTATTGATTTTGGGACCTTGAATTAGCTATCTGTTGCTAAGTTGCAACTCCCCCCAGACATACAGCAATACGCATTTCTCATGATGCGTATTGGGTCTCATGATTTCTCTGTGGGTCAGGAATTTGAGCAGAGCTCAGTTAGGCTTGGGGTCTCTCAAGAGGTGTCTGGCAGTCAGATGTCAGCTGAGGCCACAGCCAGCTGAAGGCTTGGCTGGGGCTGCAGGGCCCGCTTCCAACATGGTACACTCTCGTGGCTGGAGGACTGGCACTGGCTGTTGGCTGCGGGCCTCCCATGGCCTGCTTGAGAGTCGTTACAACATGGCGACCGGCCTCCCCAGGGAGGGCAATCCTCGGACCAAGGAAGACATTGCAATACTTTTTTTCTGACCCACTTCAGAAGTCACATCACTTCTGCCGTCTTCTCCCAGTCCCTCAGAGCAGCCCTGATTCCAGGTGGGAGGAGACTCCCCAAGGGCACGAGGACATTGCCAGAGCTCAAGGGCAAGTCTCAGCTTCTCCAGCCTCGGCTTCTCCAGCCTCGGCTCCACCTTCTGAAAAATGGGGGAATTACCTCACTCAGACTGCCCCACAGGAACCCGTCCTCCCTCCTCTTGCCTGGACAACTGGGCTTCCTAGCCCCTCCAGCGTGACACACTGGCCCCAAGAAATGCCCCAGCAGAGTTCTGCGAGCTGAGTGGTTTGAAACATCAGGAAGTCCTTTCACGTGACTCCTTACTGTGTCCTCATAGACCATCTTCTTGCTACGTCTCTTCTCCTCTGCTTTAAGGACACCACCCTGTTGGATTAGGACCCACTCTGATGAACTCATTTTAAGTCAATGATACCTGTAAAGACGCTATCCCCAAATAAGATCCCACTGCAGGTAGGAGCAGTCTTAAACAGATGGGGGAGGGCGTGGTTCAGCTCATAACACCCGCTGAGCTCAACTTTACCCCAGGGCCTTTGCACCAGCTGTCCCCTCCACACTCAGCACTCTGCTCCCCTCTCCTGTTTGGATTCCCAGCTCCTTTTCATCCTTCCTTCTCCCTCACTTGTCTCCTCGGAGAGGCTGCCCTGTCTTCCCTCTCTAAAGTAGCCCCTCCGGCTGGGTGCGGAGGCCCACACCTGTAATCCCAGCAACTCAGGAGGCTGAGGGAAGAAGGTCGCAAGTTTGAGACCAGCTGCAGCAACTTAGCAAGACCCTGTCTCAAAAGTAAAATAAAGCTGAGTGCGGTGGCGCACGCCTGTAATCCCAGCAGCTCGGGAGGCTGAAGCAGGAGGATCACGAGTTCAAAGCCAGCCTCCGCAAAAGCGAGGCCCTAAGCAACTCAGTGAGACCCTGTCTCTACATAAAACACAAAACAGGGCTGGGGGTGTGGCTCAGTGTTGCGCACCCCCGGGAATGAACCCAGTAAAGTAGCCCGTGGGTCATTCTTTCACATCCCATGATGTCTTTCAGGGAAGCAAAACAAACTAAAATTCATGCATTCATTATGTGCCGTCTGTCCCACAAGAATAGAAGCTCCTTCTCCCAGCTATACCGCAGCACTTAGCTCAAATAGGAGCATAATAACTGCTTAGTAAACACGTGCTGAGTCAATCAGTGGAAACCCCAGGGCTGCGGCCTCGCCTGCCGGCTCCGTTCCCATGCGCCGCGCCCCAGGCGGCACTACATACCCAGCGGTGACGGTGACGCAGAAGGGCCTCTGGCTGTCTTGTTTCCTGACCGGCCACCTCGTGTCTCCTCCACGCCAGTTCACACTTGTTAGAAAAGCCGAGAGTCCCCACAGCTGTGTCGACCGACCGCAGATGTGGAATTCTCACTCGGCTGCCTCTGGCGCCTGCGTCCGTCTCACGGGGACGGAGCGGGCCCAGTGGCCCCTCGGCCCCCTGCATCGCCTACAGGCGCCTGGAGCTCAGGGGCAGCATGCTAGGCTGCTCACTCCAGGCCCTAGAAGGGGTGAACTCCTTTCCCCGCCTCCCGGGAGCAGCAGCACCAGGTCTGTGCGCAGGAGAGGGCCTGGTCCCCCTCCCAGGGGACCCACACGCCCGGGTGTCCACGGAGCTCCAGGCATGTTACCTGCCAGACCCAACCTCACAGTGACGAGGAGGCAATGGCCCCATTTTACAGCTGAGGAAACTGAGGCTCAGAGAGGTGAACTGACTTGCCTGAGGGGACCTTGCAAGAGGCGCACAGCAGGCCCCCGACAAGGGTGCAGCTAGTCAAGGGCCCCCACAGGGCGTCGTCACCGCCCTCTTGGCAAAAAGCCCCGGGTCTACCCCTCAGTCCTCCTCCTGCACTGAGGAGACCAGGGGTCCCCACCAACCCAGCAACTGGTTCCAGAAGCCACTGCCCTGTGAGGCCCTGGGGGAGGGGGAGGGGCCACCAGAGAGTCCGGTGGGCCCAGGATCTGCTGAGGTGTGGCTCGTGGAAACAGTTGCTGAGGTCACAGGTCAGGAGGAAGACTGGCGCATGGCCTGGCCTAGAACATGTGACTTCCCGGAGGCCCTTCCACATGAAAATCAAAATCTCGAGGCTCCTTGGAAATGCAAAGGTCCTGAAAACAGTGCCACAACCTGCTGCTGCACCTTGGCCCGGAAAGGAGGCAGACAGCTGGTCTCTAGGAACCTAGGGAGGCTTCCTGGAGGAGGAGGCTGGAACGAGCCTTGGAGGCGGAACAAAAGTCCAGTCAGAGGACCCACATGAAGTCCCCGTCCCTGTGCGCATGAGCTGTGGAGTCAGATGCGAGCTCCGGACCCTCTGCGGGCCTCATCTGGACCAGGGCACTAACCAGGCCTCCCGGAGGATGAAGCTCTCCCACGGAGGAAATGGTGTAGGCAACCCCGGGGGGAGGGAGGCCGAGCCAGGCAGACCCGGGTTCCTATCCAGCCTCTGCCGCAAGCTGTGTGACCCGGCAGGTCCCGAGCCTCTAACCTGAGCTCCCCCGTGAGTGGCGGATGAGCAAAGCGTCTAGCTTGCGGGGAGGCACAGAGACACAGGCAAATGCCACCCTGGTTGACCTCCCAAGCACTTAATTGGGCACCTACTCTGTGCCAGGCCCGTATCAGGGCTTTTCTTCTTCTGAGGACCCATGACAGGTCCCTGGGACAGGACATCAACCAGGGCTGCCGAGGGGTAGAGCAGAGGCAAGGGACGGCCCGGCTGGCCTCCAGGGCCAGCGCTGTGGCCACACGGGGGCTGGGCTTCTGGGTACAGAGACGATAGCCCTGAAGGCAGGCAGAGGACCCGATCCGACCTGGAGGAGGACAGGGACAGAGCAGCACTGAGAGGAGACAGCCACCTTCCCCAGAACCGCGCGGGCAGCAACTTCCCCAGGCGGAGCCTGAGCGGGAGGGGAGCCCATCCGTAATCGCAAAGCAAGCATTTTTCCACCCTTAATGGGGGACCCAGCCAATCCACCAGACACCCTATTTCTCTCTGTCGTTCCCCTGCCAAGTCAGCAGGCTGACTGATCTCCCCCGGGTGATTAATTTTCCCCTTGACACCCTGGGGAATGAGACATTTGTCCCAAGGGTAGAGAGACAAAGGGGCAGGCTGTGCGGGGACAGGCTCAACCTCAGCAGGCCTGGTCCACTGTCCCCTGACACCGGGAAGGCTCGGAGCAGCAGGGCAGTGGGGACTGAACTCCCTGGGGAGGCGGTGGCGGTCTTGGGGGACTCTCTCTGGCCAGGTTTGATCCGCCTAACTGGCTCTCACTTCCGGAATCGCTAAGTTCCTGGATCAGACCAATTAGGAAATAATGCGAGTGTGGTGGGGATAGGGGACATACATTTATTATCAGGTCCCCCTTCTTCCCCTCCTGGGACTACAGCCGGGTAGGCACATCCCTAGAACCAAGCTCCTCATGTCTAATGTCTTGTCTTGCTTGCTGTGAGCCGTGGGGCAAATCACTTAACCTCTCTGAGCTTCCATTTCCTCGCCAGTTAGACGGGGCTAATCATTTTACTTACCTCACAGTGAGCCAGGAGCCCCAGGTCATAGGCATCGCCCTCCGAGACGGGCGCAGCATGTGTGGGTGCGTTTTAAGGTCTACCTCTTACTCTCTGCCTTGAAGCAGCCGTACCAAGTTTAGGGTTCTTTCAAACTCGAGTATTTTCAAAGGCCCCAAGCACAGTTCTTGCCAGACTCCGGTGACTTCTCACAGCATTTACTCAATATGTTTATTTCAATCGATTCTGTGTTATACTTAAGTTTATTTCAGAAGGAAACTTTTCATCCTGACCTTAAATGGAAAATCACCCAGATGTCATCATAAGAAGGTAACCAGAAAATCAAATATCACAAAAAGAAACCGTTACTCTTTTTTTTTTTTTTTTTTTTTTTTTTTTT
>PVHX01005430.1:0-112476 GCA_004024805.1 Geosciurus inauris | reverse complement strand
AATGTCAGAGGAGTTCAGAATGTACATAATTAAAATGATCTGTAAATTAAAGAATGGCATAATAAAAAAAATATAGGCAAAAATTGATCACTCCAACAAAGAGATAAGAGCAAATACAGGCAACCATTGATCACACCCACGAAGAGATAAGGGAACAAATACAGGTAGCAAAATATTACTTCAAGAAAGAGAGATTCTGAAAAAAAAAAAAAACAATCAGAAATCCCTGAAATGAAATAATAAACCAAATAAAAAATTCAATAAAAGCATCACCAACAGACTAGATCACTTAGAAGACAAAACCTCAGATAATGAAGACAAAATATACAGTCTTGAAAATAAAGTTGATCACACAGTAAAGATGGTTAGAAACCATGAAAAGAACATCCAAGAACTATGGGATAGCATAGTTCAAAAGGCCAAATATAAGATTTATTAGAGTAGAAGAAGGCACAGAGATTCATATCAAAGGAATGCACAATCTCTTCAATGAAATAATATCAGAAAATTTCCCAAACATAAATGAATTGGAAAGTTAAATACAAGAGGCTTATAGGACACCAAATGTACAAATATAGAACAGATCCACACCAAGGCACATTATAATGACAATGCCTAGTATACAGAATAAGGAAAGAATTTAAAAGGCTGCAAGAGAAGGGAATCAGATTACATATAGGGAGAGAAGAATTTGGATCTCAGCTGATTTTTCATCCAGACTCAAAAAGCCAGGAGATCCTGGAACAACATATACCAAAGTCTGAAAGAAAATGGATACCAACTGGAATCTTATATCCAGCAAAATTAAGCTTCAGATTTGATGATGAAATAAAAGTCTTCCATGATAAACAAAAGTTAAAAGAATTTACAGCAAGAAAGCCTGAACTACACAGCATTCTTGGCAAAATATTCCATGAATGAAAATTGGCAAAAAGAGGAACTACACTACAGAAACTAAAAATCTAAGGAGAAACCAAGTCAAATTAAAAACCAGAAATAAACCAAAATGACTGTGAATACAAATCATATTTCAATAATATCCCTGAATGTCAATGGCCTAAACTCATCAATTAAAAGACATACACTAACAAATTGGATTTAAAAGAAAATAGACAATATGCTGACTTTAAGAGACTCATCTCATGGGAAAAGACATCCACAGACTGAAGGAGAAAGGGTGGGAAAAAACGTAGCACTCACATGGGCTGTGTAAAAAAGTTGGAGTTTCCATCCTCATATCAGATAAGTGGACTTCAAACCAAAGTTACTGAAAAAGGATAAAGAAGAACATTTCATACTGCTTAAGGGAATCATACATCAACAAGACATAACAATCATGAATACCTATGCCCCAAACAATGGGGCATCTATGCACATCAAAGAAACCCTTCTCAACTTCAAAAATCAAATAGACCACAAAACAATAATACTGGGTGACTTTAACATGCCTCTCTCACCACTGGATAGATCTTCCAAACAAAAACTAAACAAAGAAATTATAGAACTCAATAAAACAATCAATAATTTAGACTTAATGGATATATATAGAATATTCCATCCACAATGAATAAATACTTTTTTCTCAGCAGCACATGGCTCCTTCACCAAAATAGACCATATGTTATGCCACAAAGCAAATCTTAGAAAATACAAAAAAAATACAGATACTACCCTACATTCTATCTGACCATATGGAATGGAATTAGAAATCAATGACAAAATAAAAAATAAGAACTACTCCAACACCTGGAGACTAAATAATATGCTATTGATTGATGCATGGATAACAGAAGACATCAGGGAATAGATAAAAAAAAATTTGTAGAGGTAAATGAGAACTCTGGTACAACATATCAAAATCTCTGGGACACTATGAAGGCAGTGCTTAAAGTTCACTGCTTTAAGCTCATTCATTCAAATAAGAAAAAGTTAACAGATAAATGACCTGACACTATGTCTCAAAGCCCTAGAAAAAGAACAACAAACCAACACCAGAAGAAGTAGAAGACAGGAAATAATTAAAATCAGAGTAGAAATCAATGAAATTAAAACAAAAGAAACAATTCAAAAAAATGACAAAACAAAAAGCAGCTTCTATGAAAAAATAAATAAAATTGACAAACTCTTAGCCATCCTAATGAAAAGGAGAGAGAAAAGTCAGGTTACTTAATTTGTGATGAAAAAGAAACTATAGTGATAGACACTACTGAAATAGAGAAGATAATTAGAAACTCTTATTAAAATTTATACTCCAGTAAGATAGAAAACCTTAAAGACACCAACAACTTTCCAGAGGTATATCATCAATCCAAAATGAATGAGGAGGACATACACAACTTAAACAGATCAATTTCAAGCAAGGAAATAGAAGATGCCATCAAAAGCCTAACAACCAAGAAAAGCCAGGGACCAGATGGATTCACAGCCAAGTCCTACAAGACCTACAAAGAATAATTAATGCCAATACTCTTCAAGTTATTCCATGAAATATAGAAGGAGGGAACCCTTCCAAACTCATTCTATGAGGCTAGTATCATCGTGATACCAAAACCAGGCAGAGACACATCAAAGAAAAAATTTCAGACCCATATCCCTGATGTACACAGATGCAAAAATTCTCAATAAAATTCTGTCAAATTACATGCAAAAACATATTAACAATATAGTGCACCATGATCAAGTGGGGTTCATGCCAGTGATAAAAGGTTGGTTCAATATACAGAAATCAATAAACATAATTTGTCATTTCAATAGACTTAAGAAACATCTGATTACATGAATTGATGCAGAAAAAGCATTTGACAAAATACACTACCCTTTCATGTTCAAAACATTAGAAAAACTAGGGATAGTAGAAACATACCTCTACATTGTAAAATCTATCTATGCTAAACCCAAGGCCAACATCATTCTAACTGGAGAAAAATTGGAAGCATTCCCTCTACAAACTAGAACAAGACAGGGATGTCCTCTTTTACCAGTTCTATTCAACATAGTTCTTGAAACTCTAGCCATAGCAATTAGATGAAAGAAATTAAAGGGACATGCATAGGAAAAGAAAAACTCAAACTATCATTATTTGCTAATGACATGATTCTATACTTAGAGGATCCAAAAGATCTCTACCAGAAAACTTCTAGAATTAATAAATGAATTCAACAATGTAGCATGATATAAAATCAATACCTATAAATCAAATGCATTATTATATATCAGAGATAAACCCTCTGAAATAGAAATTAGGAGAACTACTACCCCATTCACAATAGCCTCAAAAAACATAGAATACATGGGAATCAATTTAACAAAAGAGGTGAAAGACCTCTACAATGAAAACTACAGAACACTAAAAAAGAAATTGAAGAAAATCTTAGAAGATGGAAAGATCTCCCATGCTCTTGGGTAGGCAGCATCAGTATTGCCAAAATGGCCATACAACCCAAAGCGCTATACAGATTCAATGTGATTCCAATTAAAATCTCAACATCATTCCTTATAGAAATAGAAAAAGCAATCATGAAATTTATTGTGAAAAATAATGGACCCTGAATAGCCAAATCAATTCTTAGCAAGAACAGGGAAACAGAAGTTATCACAATACCAGAACTTACACTATCTACAAAACTATAGTAACAAAAACAGCATGTATCAGCACCAAAATAGACATGTAGACCAATGGTACACAATAGAAGACAGTGACAAACCCACCATATATACACTTATCTCATACTAAACAAAGGTGCCAAAAACTTACATTGGAGAAAAAATAGCATCTTCAACAAATGGTGCTGGGAAAACTGGAAATCCATATGCAGCAAAATGAAACTAAACCCCTATTTCTCACCATGCACAAAAATCAACTCGATGTGGATCAAGGACCAAGGAATTAGACTAGAGACCCTGTGCATAATAGAGCAAAATATAGGCCCAAACGTGCATCATGACCAATTAGGTCTCAACTTCCTGAATCACAAGAAATAAAATAGAGAATCAATAAATGAGATAGATTCAAACTAAAAAGCTGCTTCTTGGAAAAAAAAAAAAACCACTGAGGTGAAGAGAGGGCCTACATTTTGGGAGCAAATTTTTGCCACACGCACAAATTTATAGATTTATATAAAATATAGAGCACTGATCTCTATAAAATCTAATCTCTGTAAAATTTTATAGCACTAATCTATTAAAATATAGAGCACTAATCTCCAGGATATGTAAACAACTCAAAAAGCAACACCAAAAATACAAACAACCCCATCAATAAATGGGCCAAAGACCTAAACAGACACTTCTCAGAAGACATACAATATACATTGATCAACAAATATATGAAAAAATGCTCAACATCTCTAGTAATTAGAGAAATGCAAATCAAAAACTACTGTAAGATTTCATCTCACTCCAGTCAGACTGGCAGTTATCAAGAATACAAACAACAATACGTGTTGGCAAGGATGTGGGAGAAAAGGCACATGCATACATGTGGAACTGGTGGAACTGCAAATTGGTGCAACCAATCTGGAAAGCAGTATGGAGATTCCTTAGGAAACTTGGAATGGAATCACCATTTGACCCAGCTATCCCACTCCTTGGTCTATACTCAAAGGACTTAAAAACAGCATACTACACTGATGCAGACACTTCAATGTTTATAGCTGCACAATTCACAATAACTAAACTGTGAAAGCAACCTAGATGCCCTTCAATGGATAAAGAAACGGTGGTATATATACACAATGTAATATTACTTAGCATTAAAGAGAATAAAACAATGGCTTTTTCAGGTAAGTGGATAGAGTTGGAGAATATCATGCTAAGTAAAGTAAGCCAGTCCCCCAAAATTCAAAGGCCAAATGTTCTCTCTGATAACTGAATGCTGATCCATAATGGGGGTGGAGGGAATGGACATAATAGAGGGACTTTGCTCAAAGGAGAGGCAGGAAGGAGAGGTCATAGGGGCAGGAAAGATGGTGGAATGAGATGGACATCATTGCACTAGGTTCATGTATGCCTGCAGATATGGTGTGACTCTACATCATGTACAAACAGAGAAATGAAAAGGTGTGCTCCATTTGTGTACAATGAATCAAAATTCATTCTGCTATCATGTGTCCCTAATTAGAATGAAATTTTTTTAAAAAGACAAACCTAATATCTCCACTTTCTTTCTGACCACATTCTAAGTATCTTGGATCTCAGAATATCCTGACCTTCCAGGGCCTACCTGGGGATCTTACCTAGATCTGTTCCCTGTTTCAATTTTGATCTGTCCATCAGTTTTTACTGCTGATGTGCACACCCCTAGGACTGAGGGAGGGTTAACTAGTGACTATCTTGGGATTCTGTGGAGCTTTGACATTTAGCTAATGTAGACACACACACACACACACACACACACACACACACAGTTCCTCAAGGTGTGCAGTGAAGCAAGGGATGGAAAAAGAAGCTGTTGAAATGGCAGGTGGGCTCCAGTGTTCTCATGTCACCATGTATATAGCAGGACTCTGAGGAGCTCAGAATTCTAATCAAACCTGGCCATTCACATCTCAATGAGGCTGTATTTGTCAAAGTAGAGATAGAATATATTTTATTTAATAGTTTATTATCACTTTCAATGACTACTTAATATTTAGAAATATGATATGTATGCCTTTGCTTATACTCCTGTCCAGGTCCTACAAATGTCAAAGGTATGACTGTATGTAATTAAATCTCTGTTATCCTTACAATGATCCCGTGTGTGAGTACTATTACTCCCTATACTTTATAGAAGAGGAAACTAAGTCACAAGAAAATTAAACAACCGCCTAAGATCTGGTAACCAGTGAGCAAAGAAATAAACAAGAAGGGGCTAGCTTGTTCTCTTGACCAACACATTAGGTTGCTTTCTAAAGCAACATGTGAACAATTCTCAGAAAATTCCTGGATGATAAGAAATGAGGTACTAGCAATTTATTTCTAGGTTATTAAGTTTTCTGGCCTTGGGTTGCTCACAATCATCTCCAATGATTCTTGCATTGGTGTCAGTTGTAATGTCTCCATTTTTGTCCCAATTTTATTTATTTGAGTCTTCACTCTCCTTTTCTTAGTTTAGTAAGGGTGGATCTATTATGTTTATGTTTTTGAGGAACTAGCTCTTTGTTTCATTGATCTTTTGTAATTTTTAAGTACCTATTTCATTTATTTATGCTATGATCTGAATTATTTATTTCTTTCTTACAATTTTTTTTTATTTTGGTTTTTTTTAGTTCCTTGAGATGCAGTGATAGGTTGTTTACTTGAGATCTTTTGGCTTTTTGATGTAGACGTTGATTGCTATCAACATCTTTCTTATGACTTCATTTGTTGCATCACCTAAATTTTGGTCTATTGTGTGTTCATTTATTTCAAGAAATTTTAAAATTTACTTAATATATATATATAAATGTATATATATTTTAATTGTAGATGGACATAATACATCTTATTTATTTATTTATTTGTTTGTTTGTTTGTTTATTTATTTATTTATTTTTGGTACCAGGGATTGAACTCAGGGTTACTCACCCCTGAGCCACATCTTCAGCCCTACTGTTTGTGTTTTATTTAGAGATAGAGTCTCACTGAGTTACTTAGCACCTTGTCGTTGTTGAGGCTGGCTTTGAATTTCCGATTCTCCTTCCTTGGCCTCCTGAGCCACTGGATTACAGGTGCGCGCCACCTCGCCCAGCTATTTATTTTTATGTGGTGCTGAGGATTGAATCTAGAGCCTCACACATGCTAGGTGAGCGCTCTACCACTAAGCCACAACCCCAGCCCTATTTTGTTTTTAATTTACACTTTGATCCATTGATTTTTCAAAAAGGAAGTTATTTAATTTCTAAACATCTGTATAGTTTCCAAAGTTTTTCTTGTTATTGATTTCTAGTTTTATTGCATTGTGGTTAGGAAAGTTACTCAATCTGATTTCGATTTTTCTAATTTGTTGAGACTTGTTTTGTGTTCTATCTTATCTATTTTGGAGAAAGTTCCATGCGCTGATAAGAATTTGTGTTTTGCAGCTGTTGGATGAAACATTCTGTGTAATTGAACTATTTAATCTGAATCTGTGTGAGTTGAAATTTTACTGATGCTGTGTTACTGAAATGAAACTTGGAATTGTCACCCATAGAATTCTTAATGACTGATAAGGTTTGAGTAGGTGATAAATGTGAAGCATTTGTTTATTATGTTATTAATGTATGACTTATTTTTGAGCTGTGTGTAAGGTTTCATTAAAAATGTGGGTCTGTTATTTAAATACTTCCTGAGAAGATAGAAACCAAGTAGAGGACATGCAGGAGTTTAAGAAAGAGCTGAGGGCCAGAACAGAGTTGTGATATAAAGATATAAAGGAAAGCACACTGGGCATAGGAGCTTAGGGAAGACACCTCATAATTGTCTGTAAGAAATGTGTTCTATGTAAATTTCTTCCAGTAGCTACTGAATAATTTGTCATCATTTACTCAGATAAGTTTGGGCAATAATCATAGAAAATTAGAGTATGCATTCCAAGTCCTAGGACTGTGTATAGTACACAAAACTTCTTTCTCCCGTTTGAATCGTTTAAATCTAGAAGGCCATTTAAAAATGGAATTACAAAAAGAGAAAAGTGATCAAACCTGACTTGTAAATAACTGAAGTTTAACTGATCATGGGAACTCTACCAGCTTGTTCTTCTCTTTATTCTTAACTAAATACACATTCACCTTTTCATTACTAGGTTCCTCACAAAGATAATAGTCTGAATCACATCATATAAGGGAAAAATCTTACAGTCTCAGTCCATGTGAGACAATTTTTCATTGCTGTGACCAAAATGCCTGATACAAACAACTTGGAGGAGGAATGGTATACATATTTCGGCTCATGGTTTACATAAGTTTCAATGTCAACTGGTGCCATTGCTTTTCAGCCTGATGTGAGGCAGAACATTATGGTGCAAGGACATGGGAGAGAAAAGTTGTTCCCCTCATCACAGCTGGGAAGCAGAAAGGAGTGGGTAAGGATAAGATATAGTCCCCAAGGGTATGTTCCCAGTAACCCACGTCCTCCAACTACGTCCACCTGCCTACAATTTTCACCACTTCTGTGCAGCACATTCAAATTATTAATCTATTGAACATATGAATCCACTGATGAGATCAAAGCCTTCATAATCGAATCATTTCCTAAAAGTCCGCCCTTGGACATTGCTGTTTTAGAGACCAATCTTCAACACATGAGCTTTGGGGTTATAGTCCAGATTCAAACTATAATCATCTCCTCAAGTAAGAAACTTGTTCTTTCAAAACTTTAAAAATGAACCAAATTTTAATTCCATATGAAAAAACAAACCATAACAAAAAACTTTATTACTTATCTCCCTATTTTTCTTAATTGTTTCCTCAAAAGCAGGGTACTTAGTCTTAATATTTAAAAAAAATAGGGCATGATAGACAATCAAATGTGTCGCCTCCTGGGAGTTCTCTCGTGCACATCAGTTTTTACTGTAGATTTCCCTGCTCACTGGAGGTTCACTGACTGAAGAATGACGTTCCTCCCCCCACCAACTCCCCTCAACACCCTCCTCTTTCTGCATCACTGCTAAACGGCTAAAGTTCATCTCTTTACTAAGAAAATGTCACTGTTCAAATTCTATCCAATGAAACATTCCTGATTTGCTTTTTCAAATGTTGGAATAGTACTGCATATGACTTTAGTAGCCATACATCAAATTGCTTTACTATTTCATGCCTCAAACCAGAAGAGGAAGATGTGAGAGATCAAACAAAGGAACTTCTCTGAAAGTTAGCAAAACAAAGCCAAATCAACAAAAACATTGGTAGTATGGCTCCATACATCCAAATTGACTGTTCACTGACTGCCCAAAGATTTTCTATTCTGGCAGGTCCAAAGCAGTGGTTCAAATGGCAAATCATACTTGTCTTAAGTATTTTACTTTCTTTTTGATAAGCAAGAATCACATTTGTAGTTTAACTGAAGTTTCTACCATTTATCTTTCACTTTGATATCATTGATATCAAATGATAAGAATGTGAAGTTAAACATTGAAATAATATCTCAATATTACTTAACAACCCACTTTGCCTGACTGTGCCACATTACCATATGTGAAGCAAGCCAAATAACTTTCTCAATTTATAGACAGCCTGTGTGAGTGAATATATAAATTATATACATTTTATGAACATAAGTGTGTTAATTGAATTTCTTTCTAAGTGAACATATATTTTCCTGACTTAGTGAAGTATGGTCTGAGGCAAAACATCATGGAGAGTGTTTATTTACCAGATGGGGAGGATAAGGAAGCCAGGACCTCATAACGGACTTGACATGAATGGTGTGTGCTGTGCCCTTCCCTTTGGTACTTCAGCAGCTACTAAATCCTGCTGTGCTTCCTATTGCTGGCTGACAAGAAACAGAAGCCTCTTCCCACAAGTGACTGGTGGCAGATGGATCAAGTCCCTGAAATGCTACGCCCTGGACTTTCATCTGTCCAGCTGAATGGGGTCATTACAAAGTGTGCTTTTACACATTGCTTCTCTTCAGGCTGCGATTTATGTACAGTGTGGATGATATTTGGTTTAACTTAGCAAGTTCTTTTTATATGCCTGGCAGCATCCTGCATGATTTCCAAAGGGGGACAAAAGACATGGACACAATATATTAGCTGGTTGTGTTTAACTTTTAGAGGGAGTAATGAATACAAATCTGGGAAGGTATATCATTGAAATAAACCAAAGTCACTTTTTCCTGAATTTTCATGTAAATTAACAAACACATTCAGGGATAATTAATGAAAAACAGAAAGAAAAATAAACAGGATAAATATGAATCACTATTTAGAGAAAAAGGAATAAATTTTAAAAACTTAAAAATTTTGATTGCACATACTGAAAATTTTAATAGCAAACATTGTTATTGACTTTGTGAGTTTAAACTAATAATTACAAAGATGAACAGTTTCATTTAGTTCTAAGCTCTTATCTATGTATCCATCCATCCATCCATCCATCCATATACATTCATTCACACTTATTCAGAGTAAATTCTAGTCATTTACTTTCCATTTAAAGTTTTCTGGGTGCGGTGGCTCACGCTTGTAATCCCAGCACTTTGGGAGGCTGAGACAGGAGAATTGCGAGTTCAAAGCCAGCCTCAGCAACAGCGAGGTGCTAAGCAACTCAGTGAGACCCTGTCTCTACATAAATCACAAAATAGGGCTGGGGATGTGGCTCAGTGGATGAGTGCCCCTGAGTTCAATCCCTGGTACCAAAAAATAAATAAATAAATAGACAAATAAATAAATAAATAAATAAAGTTTTCTTTGGTGAAAACTGAGTCTGAATTTCTTAATAATTTCTCATATAAAGTACTATTAATTATTTCTTTCAAACCTGCTAATTGATGGACGCATTTCTAGACCATGTCTATTGTCTAGTATTCTAGTCTAAAAAAGCCAGGTCTTTGGTAGTACTGTCTGAAAGGGAAACTGGCAAAAGTATTCAGAATGCCAAAGGGAAATCTTATTCTGCCGGTTTTATGAGCCCACAAATTCCTTCCTGTAAATAACTTGCTCAATTTTGTGTCTCATTGTCTTTTCTTTCTTGAGCACATTGAGAGACAGACATAAACTGGAAAATATCTGCTTTCAAATTTGCACCACAGCCTAAGATAAGAATAAACTGTGGGTGTAGCTAGATCTGTGAGTCTGTACTCTAGATGTGAGTGAATGGGAATATTTTGTTGTGGACAAGCTGAACTCAGTTGATGTTTATTTGAGAAAATTCAACAGGTAGACAAGTTTGGTAGACAAATTTAATGACATCTAAATTGCAATTGCTATTGTACAGATCCTTAGCTCTTCAAGTGCTTATCACTCTTAGCTCTTATCATCCTTAGCTCTCAAGATCTTATCACTCTTCAAGTGATACCTGAGTTCAAAACGGAAGACTTCTGGAAACTCCTTGGAGAATCACTGGCAGAATCCACTTTGGAAGAGTGAAGCAGCGAGATTCTTATATCCTCAGGAGATCACAGCAGCAAACAAAAACCCATTCAAGAAGAATTGAGCTTGCATCTGCTGCTGCTTCCTTGTTCTTCCAACTTTTATTCCATCCAAGCCACCGTCCTATTGGATGGTGCTGCCCATGCTTAGGGGAGAGATCTCCACTTCAGTTACCTATCCTACATGCCAATCATTCCTAGACACACCCTCAATTTCACACCCAGAAGCCTCTTAATCATCAGGCATCTCTTAATCCAATCAAGTTAGCCATTACAGATGTGATACACATGTCTATTTTTATCTAGTTTTTTAGTAATGCATGACTGTGGACTGACCTTCAGCAGACTACATGCTTTCTTGTGCCTCAATTTTTTCATCAGTGAAACAGGGATAATTATAGTGTCTACCTATTAGTGTCATTATCATGATTGAGTAGGTGGATACATGTGAAATGCTTAGAATAGCATCTGGTATTTTAGATGACTATATTAGATGTTTACTATTATTATAACTTGCTGCATGTGGTTGGGCTAAATGTTATGAATTCTAAGAATTAGTCCATTTATTCTTTCTTTTAATATTTATAGAAGAATAGATTTAAAACCAAGCTTGTGATTTAACCATAGTAAGAAAGGGAGCATTTTTAGACTTGTCTTTGGGCCAATTTTTTGTCTCTTGTGTTTCATTTCTTGTCTCCAATTAATTTATGCAATCATATAATTTTATGAATTGGTGGAAGCTATTTGAGTTTCTTGCTGGACAAGGATAGGCAAGTTAAAACTAAACAAACAAATAAATACAAGTTTTCTATATCCTGCTAAGTGAGCTACACAAAAATATGAAGGGATTAATGAAGGGATTAAAGAATAATCTAATTCTAGAACAAAGAAAAATCAAGAAATCTGGCATTTAAATTGAAAAATATAAGAGAGGAAATGTGTATAGAAGAAACAAGGAGGATCATTGGGTGGTAGCAGGCAATTTTTTCCCCAGTTTGCTCAGCTGTCTTTTCAGGGGACATTAGTTTTACGAATCTATCCTGTAAGATCTTCCATATCATTTTCAGTTGGACAAATGCTCCTTCTGTGACAGAGGGATCATTCAATGACTTTATAGTAAAACTAACCTGAAAATTTAGAAGCCTAATGCCACAATGTCAAATAACCTTTGAGCATGTGCAATACAGCTTTACATGAGTTTTTTTAAACAAAGATTTATACTTCTAAAGTGACACTTTTAAACTACCTTATGTGGAAAATTTTAACCATAAAAACAACAAAATAATCCTCCCACCTTTGTAAATAGTACTGGATGACTAGGAATGGATTTCTACCCTCCCTTGAAATCTCTCAAAGGCTAAGAATGTTTTTGTAAACCACAGAAGCATTACTTTTCTACAAGAGCATTATGCCTGTGGTTTATAACGTCATCTGAACTTCTTGATTGATTTATGGCATGGTTATCCTGCCATCTCAATTCATTAGTTTAAGTATTTTTCTCAGCTTAAGTCATGTGTCTTGTCAAATCAAGACTTTTCTGTAGTTCCCAGTAAGTCTCTGCTGCTTGAACCCTACAAATTCCAGATTAGTGAAAAGTTCTCTCAACTCCTCCAATGATTCATTACTCCAACTTTCATTGAGCAAAACCATCCACTCAAAAGACTTGTAGACCATACAAAAATTGTTAACAACATATATGGAAGGTAAAGCTACCAGAGATCCAAGATCTATTAATTGAACCTTGACAACTCCTTTCAAATTACAGCAAGTCACACATGGAGGGGAATTCTCTGTCTGAAATCCAGGCAAGGAAATGTGAGCACCATGTGTGAATTGAATTGCCTCTTATATAACTCTACTCATATTTATTTCTTATGTGTTGATCTTAATACTTTTTTGTTCATTAGTAAGTGCACAAACCAAATAAATCTGTCTTTTTAAAATGTGCTACTATTATACAATGATTCCAAGCTATAGACATAATTCCATAACTTATATACTTGTATAAAAATAAGATTAGAAAATGTTTAGAAAACTGTACATATTAACAACAAATTAAAATACAGCACTACTTCCCAGTGAAATAATTACACTATAGTAAAAATGACAAATGAATAATATTTTAAGAATATTCTGGCATATTCCTGGTAGGCTTTTAGGTAATGGCTATGTGGAGCACAAAGGATCTGGAAATGTTTTATTTTAGGAAATTCACTAAACATGTCAAAATATTGGCTACTAAGACATTTCAGCTCTCATTTTTCATGTTCTCATAAATGCTTTGATATTAGGTCAGGATTTTTACATGGTCCATTTGGAATCTGAGAGAAAATTCTTGAACTACATATGTTAATAGTCTCAGAAATATCTTGCTTTCCATGTACACTTCCAACTTGTGCTCTGTAAAAGTATCCTGTGTTTAACTGAGTAACAGTGATAAATGCTTAGGTGAAGAATTTTGCTTTTAGAGTTCAACATTAAAGAACAATTTGAACAAGGAATAAAATTTGAAATATAATACTGCATTTCTGAGCATTCTTTCAGAATTTTCTTTTCACTTCTAGTCATTCCCCAAGTACCTGGTAGAAATGAAGAGATAACTTTTATTATTTCTGATGATATCAATTATATCTATGCTCTGTTGACTTCCCTCTTACTCCTTTATTTTAAACACTCAATAATTCTGTTCTGTAGTTTTTAGGGAAACAAGTAGGGAAGGTAAAATTGTGATTATGGATTTCAAAAGTCAGATGTGTATCTTTGGAGACACAATGTACAGCTTCAAATGCAAATAATTCTTTTGGTCTAAAATTTAAGTTGCTTAAGAATACCGACATATTACTTGTTTATTAAATTGGAGTTATTAATATAAACCATCACTGATGGTTTCTATTGAAAGAAATATACATGTGACTCTTGATTGAAATTCTATATACTTACCAATATTTATTAAAAATGCATTTAGAAAAAGAATCAAACATGTCGGGTGCGATGGCTCAAGCCTGTAATCCCAGCACTTAGGGAGGCTGAGACAGGAGAATCGCGAGTTCAAAGCCAGCTCAGCAATGGTGAGGCGCTAAGCAACTCAGTGAGACCCTGTCTCTACATAAAACACAAATATAGGGCTGGGGATGTGGCTTAGTGGTCAAGTGCCCCTTAGTTCAATTTCCAGTACCAAAAAAAAAAAAAAGAATCAAACAAACATTGCAATTTCAAGAGACAAAATTATTTGTATCAAAAATCTTACATGTTATATGAACAAGCATGTATCAAATCTGTAGACACACTTTTATTCTCAGAAGATTGCCGTATAAAAAATTATGATGCCAAATAAAAAAAGAAAACAATCTTGTCAAAAAGCCAACAACTGCCCTTAATGTTAGAGGGTTCTTCTTTAGTCTGAGCAGTTTATACCTGTGGGGTACTATTGACAATCTTTATGTCACAGATGTGACTATAGCCCATTTGCTGGGAATGTGACCTCATTTTGATTACTCAGACTTTTCTATCTTAACTGTACCTTCTACCTTTTCTTAAATTTCTGGACATTGGAAGGATTCCATTAATACAAGCCTTTCTAGTTTCACTGGCCAATTATGTCATTTAGCATTTCTTTTGTAACTGGGGATAAAACCCATAGAGATGTATAATCAGCATTTTATTTGGGAAAATATCTTAACAGCATTAGAACTAATAAATGCCTGTTGGAATCTGAAACTGAATGGAATCTAGCACTGAAATGTCTAGACACGAGCTTTAGGCAAGTGCTTTAATCTCTCTTAAGATTCAGGTTCATCCTGCTAAATGGTCATAATACTGACTTCACATCTTGTAGCAAATAAGGCAATAGTCCTGAATAACAAACAGAGCATAGAAATTACTTAATAAGCACCAGAACTCTTGATTATTTTCATAATCTCTTTCTTTCTGTCCGTCCACAGTCATCCAGCTACATGACATTATTAGTCATTACCACTTTTTAAAAAAAATATTTTTATTAGTTGTTGAAGGACCTTTATTTTATTTATTTATTTACATGCAGTGCTGAGAATTGAACCCAGTGCCTCACACGTGCCAGGCAAGTGCTCCACCACTAAGCCACAACCCCAGCCCTCTTTACCATTTTTTATGCTTATCATTATACTACAATTTAGTAGCCTTATATATATATGTATGTATTTTTTATATGAAAAAAAGAAAAGATATTTGAAGGCAGAGGTCACATTTTCCTTGTGATCTACCCAGAGTGCTAGGTAATGATGGGTGCATGGAAAATGCTGGACACATAGGCTTACTGACTGATTGACATAGGTAAAGACATTTTAAATATTTGATATGTAAATATTTTTGATATGTAAATGTTTTTGGATGTATGCTCCTTACCACGGGTAATTAAAGATTTTCTCATAAAAATCATTTCCTATTGGGACAGATGGATGAAAAGTTGTAGATAGAGATGAAGAAGAAGTTACTAGTTAAACCAAAATGTGTTTTCAGCTGTGCTGATGCATATCCTCTAAACAGGTTAGAAATATTGCCAGTTTCAGTAATGGTTTTGTATGTGTTTAAGTGGCTAATTTAGCTACATAGAGTTTGAGAAGCTACTAGGGATGGTGAGGTGTAATTGTTACTGGAGATTTATCTAACCAGAAACATCTAGGGAAGATTCAAAATTTTATAATTCACTGAAATGATTGCATTAATTGCACATAAATTTCTCTTGATTTTATGGCACAGAGTTTCGAAGAAGAAACAACTAATCTATACACCAAAGCATGCAATTTATTGTTTAAAGATTGTACACACATGGAAGATTATGCTTTCCAAATGTATTGGAAGGATTCATTTATTTTATAATAATATTTACCACATTCTTAACAAACTGTTCACCTTGTAATCAAAGCCTTGTTGTGAACAGCTTATAAATTGTTTTCACATAGAAAATTATTTAAACATTTCATTTATTCAGCAAAAGACTTCTATTTTTCATCACAGCCTAGAAGTATAGTGTATTTGTAAATATAGTAGAATATATTGTCCATTAGCAAGAGCAAGAAGGGTAAATTTGTAATTCACTTCAGACATTAGTAATACAAAAATTCATAAAGACCACCTTTTTTGTAGATTGACTTTATGTCTCACCATAATATTATTAAAGGTTAATGTAAACTCTAGGGTAGGATGTTAGATCTGCCCTATAACAGATTGGAAAGAGGATTCTGGAACATTTCAAAGGTAAAAGAAAATAGAACATGACAGATTAAAGAGCTCTGAGCAGTGCTCACCTTCCTCATGCTGCCCTTTATCAGAAGGATTAATGCATTCCTACCATTGGAAAAGACAGTCTGCTACCTATGACAGTAACCAAAGAGCTTACTGATGGCAGCCTGGCATTAGAAGGAAAAGAGTTGGAAATGTTTATTTCCCCTGTCACTAAATTGAAAGAAATAGACAGCATTTGGCCTGTGGCTTATCTTCAAATAGCTTCATTAACACAAACAAGTAATTTGGGAAATGATAATATAGCAAATGTAGTCCAAATGCCCAAAATGTAAGGCACCTGGCTAAAAGGCATATATACTTGTTGCATATGAGTTACTTTGCAATTTAAATTTACTTTTTAATATTAATATATTAGGGCAGAATCATCTCTGATTTGGTAAAACTTGGAAAAATATTGGGGATTATTATTTTCTAGATTGATTGATTAGAACATTTTAAAGCTTTTACTTTTATTTTATGAAATTATAAATTTCATAAAATAAAATGCCATGTATTTTAAGTGTATTGCTTGTTAAGTTTTGAAAACATATATCCCCCTATAAACAACAGCCCAATAAATACAGAGCACATGTCCATCAGCCCAAAACATGCCATTGATGCCTCTTTGTACACTTGCTCCTGATCCTTGGCCTCAGGTCCTTTGTTTCTTTATAGTTTCAATTTGCCTCTTTTAGCTTTTATATAAGTTAAAGAATCCAGTGTGCTTTCTTTGGAATCTGACTCCTTTTATGGAGTACAATGTTTTTGAATGTCATCCATGTTGGGTGAATTCATAGTTTTTCCATTTGTATCACTGAATATTAATTCCACTATGTGTATTCCATGCAAGTTAATTAAGCCAATTTGATAATAGTTTTGTTCAATTGTCTTACAAAACTTTATGCCCCCTTATCTTCTTAGTTTCTTAGAGTGGAATGTTGAAATACTCAAATATAATTGTGGGTCCATACATTTCCTCTTTCAACTTTTACTTCTAGAAGTCTCATTGTGTGTTTTTAATTATATATTAAAAATCACTCCATTAAATTTTCTTTCAAATCCTCAAAATTTGAATCCTTCTAGAGGTTTCATTATGTTTTTAAATATATATTAAAAATCACTCCATAATGTTTATGTTTTCCTTCCAATCCTTAGGTAGTTGTGGTATCTATTTGAACGTCCTTATTTGTAATTTCATTATCTCTAATATTTATAAATCGGTTCCTATTGAATGATATTTCTACTGTTTATAGGACATATTTTCCTGCTTTTCCGTATGCCTAGTCATATTTGATTAGATCCTAATGTTATGAGTGCTGTATTACTGAGTCTCTGGATTTTATTATTTTCTTTAACAGAGTGTTAATGTTTGAGAGTCAATTAGATTGCAGATACACTTGGACTTTTGGAAGCTTGCCTTTGAATTTTGTTAGAAGGATATCTAGAGTAGGTTTACCCTAGCTAGTTTAGCTAGTTTAGCTGAACTACTAAACCCCTCCAGGGTTACTACTATTTTACGTGTTTAATTTGTTTAACAAGTTTGTTTCACTGTTCTGGTCAGAACACAAACATGTTATAGTTATTTACATTATGGAGCTGAGAACTCCCAGATAGTTATTCATTCTTTGGTCCTTAGGTTTGCCAGGACTTGCAGAGTTTCACCATGTATGTGCATAGCTGAGTATTCAGCTATAGACTCAAGGAAACTCTCTAGCTTTCTACAGTTCTCTTTCTGCCTCGCACACTCGTTTCTGCTCTTCTGCATTGCAAACTGGAACTATCTTAGACTTGAGTGTCGTCTCGTTCTCTTAAATCAGTGAAAGTAGTTTGCTTGTGCTTGAGTTCTTTTTTTGCACATTTCAAAAAGTGTCTTCAGATAGAAATTTCAGGGATCATAGTCTTGTATGGTTTATTGTACAATGCCAGGAAGCAGGTGCTCCTTATTTTGAGTAATTTTATAGTTATTTTCTATGGTAAAGCAAATCCAATATTAGTTACTACAATATGTTTTATTTTTATTTTTAAAATTTTTTAGTTATAGATGAACACAATATTTTTATTTATTTTATGTGGTGCTGAGGATCAAACCCAGTGCCTCACACATGCGAGGCAAGCACTCTACCACTGAGCCACAGTCCCAGCCCCAGTTACTACAATATGTTTTAAAATTAAAAGTTTGATAAACATTTAGTTTGCAGTGTGATACAGAAGACAATAGAAACCATATAGTACAATTTCACTTTTTTTTTAATTCCAAAGTACATGACTGACAGATGCATATGTAGGTGATAAAACTATGCAGAAGAAAATAAACATAAAAATAATGGTACTTCTAAGAGAAAGATGGCATCATAGTCAGGGAGGATGCAGAGTGGGGCTGGTATGATGGAAATGTTTGCTCTCTATCTTATAGGGGTGATGTAAAAAAGTAAACTGAGCACCATAAAATTATTCAAAAGTTTATTTGATCAATTCATGAATTAGCACCAAATTAAGTGGCTTGGGGCTCAAAGTATGTGAAGGTAATGGTTTTATAGGGAAAGTGCAGAAGCAAAGTAAAGAAATTAGTTAAAGTTTAGGCAATGCCTTATTTTGAATATCCTGATAGAAAGTCCCTGATTATATAACTAATTCTTGGCTATTTATGACTGTTTAAGCTTGTCTTGTTTTGTAGGAACCCCAGTGCATTGGTACCATTCCACCTGATGTCCTCTCATTAAGTCATTTTAAGAACAGTGACTATGTGAGTGCTCACTTGATATTCGTTCTTTAAGCTATACATACAGGCTTTATGCAGCACTCTGGTGTATCTTATAATATAAAAATGTCATATATATATATATATATATATATATATATATATATATATATATGCTAATAATGTTGAAATCACTGAAAGAACAGTGGACACTGGTTTTTGCTCCTGAGTGGTGATACTAGGGAGAAATAGTTGGTTTTCCCAAGCCCTTGAGAATCAGGTGATATCAGTTTGGCTACTGAGGCAACACAGACCTCAATCAAACCTCCAGACTTTAGAAGCACCCCCCCCCCAGTATTCTAATGTATCTTCAAAAGTTTCCTCCTTGAAACAAGGAAATGCCCCTAAATGAAAGTAGTAAAAAGATTCTGATGAACTCTGTGACAAGCTTAATTTTCCAATCTCAGCATTTCAGATTTTTTCAACAGATTGCAGATTGTGTCTCTGCTTAGCTCCAAGAAGCCTCCTCATGCTAGATGTCTGTACCTACTAACTTTGCCTTATTTGCTACACAGTGGGACCTGTTACAAAACCAATCTGAGAACCTGGAAAGATATTACTTAAGTGGCTGTTACCATCAATCACATTGTAGGAAAAAAATGTGAACTATAGTAATGATGAAAAAGCCACCCATCATGTAGAAAATGCCCTTTATTTAGTATTCTAAACTTCCATGTTAATAACACCTGAATTATGAAGAAAAACTGCTTGCTTTCTGGAAAGTGTTTATAATTTATTCTCTTTTCCCTCCTCCTTCTTCTCCTTCTCCTCTTCCTCCCCTCTCCTCTCCTCCTTCTTCTTCCCCTTTCCTTTCTCCTCTTCTTCCTCCTCTTCCTCCTCTTCCTCAAAATTTTAGTCCATTTCATTTGTAGGGTAAAGAATTCTGATGTCCAGTCATGAAAAAATAACTTTATATTTTCTGTGATGATTACTGTGACATAAAGTTATTGACATTATTTGTGTCAATATACAGTCCCACATACCCAAGGGAACAACTGCTTAGTTGGGGCTCTGGGTAAGGTGAGGCCAAATGCTGTAAGTGACACATAGAGCAAACACAGAATGATAAAATGAGTTTCAACACATTAATTAGAAAGAAACATCAACATGAGAGGTTGCTTTGAATTTAATTGTTTTGAAGTTTTACATCAATTTTAATAATTTTATATCAATATTATATGGTTTATTCAGTGCAAGTTCATTCTCTTCTTCTTCCTAGTTCATAGTTAAAGGAAGGCATATAAGAGAAAACCCTGCATTTAACCCATATCTTTGCTTTACTGATTCTGTACCCCTCTTTTTGACTCATAAGAGGGGATGGGAAAGAATAGAACCCCTTCAAATGCAGAAATGACATGTCTTGAAACAACTATGCAATGTTTAGTGCTGACGAATATTATTCAGAGTTAACTGACTGGCTAGCATTTTATTAAGAACATAATCAACAAAAGTAAGAGGTCCAACTGTTTCAAAAAAGAATCTGATCACCAACACCACAACATGTTCTTTGTGAAATTGTTCAATGGCAAAGTTTTACTGCTTCATTTCAGACATTTCTGAATGAAATCCCACCATAATTTTAACTCCCCCCCGCATCTTTGTAGTATTGCTCATTGAACCCAGGGCTTCACATTTAGACAAGCACTCTACCACACTGCCAGGGAACTACATCCACTCCCAGCCCCTTTTTTAAAATTTTATTTTGAGACAGGGTCTTGCTGAGGCTGGTCTGGAACTTATGATCCTGCCTCTGTCTCTTGATTTGCTGGGATTATAGGTGAGTGCCCTCCCCCCAGACTTCATATTTCTATTCTTAACTCATTTTGATCCATTATTTCATTTATTGGATGCATAAGAAACTTAAATTGAGCAACAAATATACCCCTTATAGTAACTTCTAAAGAAGTATAAAGTTCTAATCTTTTGAGAAAAGTAATAGATAAATTAATGCTGATAATAGTAATTAATATCCTTAAAGACATATTGATAATAAATTACATAATAATTTCTAGATTGTGATTTTTAATGTGTCTTAATATACTGGTATTAATTTCATTGAAATATTTACAGAATAAAATGTTTGAGACTTAGTGGTTTAAAATGGATCCTATTCTTCTTATGGTAACACTGGACATATGAGTCTTACATTAAATGATTTGGACTGAATGTCTCCCTTTGCTACTTTTAACTGACTTTGTGAGCTTTAGCAAGTTCATCTTTCTAGCTCTCTGGGTACTGAAATCTATAGAGTAATTATAAAGTAGTGTTTACTGAGGGCAGTTCTAGGGTCTTTTCTGATGTCGGTTATTGAAAACCGATTACAATAATAGTGATCACTACTTATTGAGATATTTAGTGATGATTATGTTCTAAGCACTGTATTAAACAGTATACAGTTCTATGCAGTTAAAGCCATAAAAAGAAGATGGTTGAGATTAAATTATGACTAAGAGTTACAAAAAGTAAATTGCTAAAATAAAAAATATATGTTATCTAGACTAAAACCAGATTACTAGAAATAAAATTCACATTAGAAAACATAAGGACTATCATGGAAAATGTGAAAATATAAATCATATTAAGTCTAAATACATAGAGTGTTAGTCAGCTCTCCATCACTGTAACAAGTGTAACTAAGTCCTATCTTCTGCTGTGTCTCTGACTCTACCAGATGCTCTTGTCAGCCACCAGATCCCAATTGCCTCCCGCCTTGGTTCCCAGCCAGCCCAGTGATTTCTGCCAATCTCCACAGCTAAGGTAGACTGAGGTTCAGGCAATATTGGGGTCAAGTTCACCCAGGGATGCCAGCAATGAGATGAATTGTGTAGGTGACCAGATGGGGGCAAGTCTCTTCAGCTCCCATCCAAGTATTTAACACATTTTAAGCAGGGTTGTCAGTACTTTAAGGGGTTACATACCCCTTTTGGGTTTGGGTCAGGACCCATGGGAAGAAGAAATATCTGGCAGGACTTCCTGCCTCCAGCCCTAACACAGCACTATTGTCTAGCATCTGGTGAGATGGGAAGTGCAGCCAAAGAGCTGCCTCCACATGCACCAAGGTTGAACAGGGTCCTCAGTACCTGTGATGGTCTATGTTTGCAACATGCTAAAATCCTAATCACCAATGTGATGATATTATGAGGTAAGGTATTTGGAAGGTGATTAGGCCATGAGGGTGTAGACCTCATGACAAGATGGTGCCCTATAAGAAGAAAGAATGTAACTTGCAAGTGTGCGTACACTTACTTCTCTCTCTCTCTCTCTCTCTCTCTCTCTTTCTCTCTGCCTCTCTCTCCTCTTCTGCATGTTAGGATGCAGCAAGAAGGTAGTCTGCATCCCAGGAGAATGCTGGCTTTCATCAGAATCCAACTATGCTGGCACCTTGATCTCAGACTTCTAGCCTCCAGAACTGTGTCAAATAGATTCATGTTTTTCATATGGTAGTCTGATATAACAGCTCAAATTAAAAGACACTATAGGACAGTTCAAAACTTTTTGATTCTGAGGATAACATTGGTTGCCACCCAGCAATTTGTCAAAATTTTGCCCATTTATATTGTGGTGAGAGAGGATGTGGAGCATGGACTTTCCACTTATGGAAGACGGACAGGCTTCTGAGCTCCTGGGCTCTCTCTAATGCTTCCACGCTGTTGAAGTGCTTTTTAATTTATGGTCTTACAGTTCCAATTTGATTAGTTGTGATGACAACATCATGGTCCTTCAAACTAATCTGTGTCATGTTTTTAACTATTAGGATCACTAATAGTCTTGAATTGCAAAAGCCACTCAATAATGGTTGATTGCCACAGTTTTCAGTCTATACTTCCTACAGTGCACAGGCATCTCTAATTATTGAGTATTGAGATGGCTTTCTCAAAAGTGTACTAAAAAATATTTCAACTTCATTCACCTCTTACCAGTGCACATATATAGGAAAATTTCATCACTGAATGAAATTAGCTCTTGAAAACAACTGTCTCCTCCCTGCTGCTTTCTGGATAATGGTTAGGACCAAAGACATGAAGGGTGATTAAAGACCTATTCTGAAAAACTAAGATTCCATCCTAAAAAACTCCAGATGTGATGCAACTTCTTTCCCTTCACTGCAGCTTAGTCAAAACCTGATCTTTATTCTCCAGATAGCATCTCAACTGAAAAAGAGTTAAAATTCTAATTTGAATCTGGTTCAGTGTCTGTATTCTCTTGCTAGATTGCTCCTGTCATAGATCATAAGGATAATGATCACTTGGTAAATATATTTCTGAGTCCCTTAACATGAGCCAAAGTGGTAGACATAATGGATGTAAGTTTATAATAATACTTTTGTTCCCCTTGAACTTGATCATTTTGGACAAAAGCTCTGGGTGCAATTAAAATATGGATGACTGGGGTGAAACTAGAAATAAAGGGTCTTGGAGGGAGAGCAATATTCACCTACCTGGGGAAGAAGTAACTCAGACCCCACAAGGTACAGAGGAGAGCTGATAAGAATGATCCTTGGTTTTCATCTGTCAGATGCCCATAATTTGATCACCATTCCCTTTGACCTTTCCTGAGAAAGCCACTGGAAATAGTTGGAGATGACTCCAGGTTCTGCACTTCACATGCAAAACCCCTTTCCCCTCTGGACACTTGTCTTACCTCCTTCCTATGGCTGCTGCTCAGTCATTCCATGATACAGGCAAGTGCCCGCTGCCTGTTGCGTGAACCATCAGGACAGGTCAGCTGGACTGCACTCAAGTAGTCCCTCCAAAATCAATGATTAGACTTGATTATTTCAAACTAAACTGAAAACCTTAAGGCTGTGAGGTACTGGATACTGCTGTCTGTGTCTCCCAACTAGTGGATTTCTCACCTGGCGACACCAGACATTGTAAATTCATACCTCCCCCTCCCCTGCCCCAAGGGGCTCATGTATACCTAGGATGGTACTTAAGTGGAGGCCAGGTGTTAAGTTTTTACTAGGGCAGTGTTTAGAGTTTTGTTGTTTTTTTTTTTTTTTATTTTGGTACTGGAGATTGAATTCAGGAGCACTCGACCACTGAGCCACATCCCTAGCCCTATTTTGTGTTTTATGTAGAGACAGGATCTCACTGAGTTGCTTAGCGCCTCGTCATTGCTGAGGCTGGCTTTGAACTTGCGATTCTCCTGTCTGAGCCTCCCTAAGTGCTGGGATTACAGGCGTGTGCCACAGTGCCCGGCTGGTGTTTAGAGTTTTGATCATCCGCATTAAATAAAGAATACCATGGCCAAAAGCAAGATTATAAGAATAACTCATTAGGAAAGTCTTGGAAAGCCAGAGGATTGTTCTTTTTTCTTTTTTTAAAATCTGTTCTCTTAAAACACATTCATTTGTGCCCCCATTCTTTCTTCTCCTAACATGGTTGAATTATAGCTTTATTTTCTTATCCCATAAGTGATTCCATTCCCTAATAATAGATTAGATCTGACAAAATAAAATTGTTGAGGAGTACACATCCATAGCCATTTAATGCTGCTCACTAGACACATGTAACATAGAATAAAATTTAAAAATTCAGTTCTTGGGTTCCATTAGGCACATTTTAAAGGCCTAATAGCTATTGTCTTAGATATACAGATATAAAATCTTTCAATTATTACAAAATCTCATTGGCTAATGTAGATAGCAACAAATCTTCCTGTCAATTCAAATCACTTAATAATGGATTGTTGTAGAATGTTTATGTCACTAGTCTCCAAACCTAGAAAATGTTGCATAATAGCAATCAACTTCCTGGAAATTAAAATATAATATTTCATGGCTATAATATCTGTTTTAAGGTAAACTGTTATTTTTAAGAATCACATGGAAATACTTCTTTAGTCTTAATTTGTTTGGAAATTAAATATAATAATTTATGCTGAGCTTTTATTTGTTAGAAAAGTAATTTAAAATCTGTTCATGTTTGAATTTTGCTTCAAATAGGGATATTTCACACACTCTCACACACACACTTATATCCCATTTTGGGGAGACTGATTAGTAGTCTCTATGTTCTCAGAACACTTTTGCATTCAAGTAATAAAACATTATTAAAGTATCATTATAGACATAAATATTACTTGTTTTCTCTATCTACCTCCACTAAAGGATTTTTGGGTGACATTTATTTAGATTTTGGTGCATATTTTTCTTTTTTTATTTTTTTTTATTTGTAGATGGACACAATATCTTTACTAATTTATTTTTATGTGGTACTGAGGATCGAACCCAGTGCCTCACATGTGCAAGGCAAGCACTCTACCATTGAGCTATAGCCCCAGCCCTTTGGTGCATATTTTTCTACCTCACCCACTAAATGTGAACACCTTGAAGATAAACAACGACAAAGAAACACATAAGCAACTACTTTCTGAACACCCTAAGAGTGTTGTGCGCTTTCATCTTCTTTGAAGTTAAAGTAACTAACAAACAAAAACACATACACACAAATACCTATTTACCTCAGTCTAGTGGTGACTTTCTCATTTATTATTTATTTGACAATGTTCTTGGCAATGAAGCAACTTCTACCAAATGCTCACTTAAATGGATGTTATGTCAAGAATCAACCTTCTGTGTAGACAAGTGGTTCTCAAATGTAGTGATTTTGGCATCCCAGGACATGTGGCAATGCCTGGAGATATTTTTTTTATTATAACAATAAGGGGGGATGCTACTGGCACCTAGTGGGAAGAGGCCACAGATGCTGCCAAATATTTTACAATACATAGACAAGATGGTCTCTCAAAACAAAGGATTATTTGGTTCAATATTTTAATTGCACCAAGAAGATACAGACAGAAGATTCTTAATTCAGGGTCAGAGGACCCCTGGGATCCACAAATGGTAAGGGGTTGTGTGATAATTTGAGTGGATTGTATACACAATGGTTTGTGCTTACATGCAAATTGTCCTCTAGGGAAAATAGTCCTTAGCTTTCAATAAAATCTCAAAGAGCTCAAGAACAGTGACATGCTAACGTAGACAGTCTCCAGCCCCCAGACTTTGCATGGCACCTCACTACCTTTTGGCAAAAGTCAGCAACTTTCCACTAATCTTCGGGAGAAAATTTTCTTTCTATACAACTTTTTAACTTCTTAGTTCAAACTCTCATTACAAGAAGAGAGAGACCTTGCTGCTGGAGAATGGAAAGTGGCTGCACACAAAATGGAGTGTAATAAAGCATGCATAAGCAGAAGAAACCATTTAGGAGGGGAACTTTAAAGGCAGGTGCTGTGGGTTGAATCGTGTCATCTCAAAATTCATATATTGATGTACTAAACTCTGGTGTCTCAGAATCTGAACTGATTTGGACATAGAACAGTTGTGAATATAATTAGTTTATGAAGTCACATGGGAGCAGAATGGGCCCTTAATCCAATATGACCACTACTCTTATTAAAAGGAGAAATTTGAACACAGACTTGCATGAGAAGATCAAGGCCAAGTTGGGGATGATGTCTACAAGACAAGGAATTTAGATTGTTAGCAAAGCTAACAAACTAGGAAAGAGGCATAGGACTGATTCTCCCTCCTTCAAAAGGAATCAAACCTATAGGTAACATTGATTTGAGGACTTTGGCTTCCAGAACTATGAGACAATAAATTATTATTGTTTAGGCCAATCAATTTGTGGCATTTTGTCATAGCTCTCATTAATATAGAAGGGGATATTTTCCCCATTTTCATAAGAATAAACTTAGTAGCCTCCTAGACTATGATGCTGCCCTCCTAGATGATGTGATTAAAGATAATAACAAGCTGTAGCATATATTGAGAATTGATATGTCATTTACCATATATCCACTCTAATATTTTTTGCTTCTCACATTTTACTAAAATTTGAGGTTCTATTATTGTCTCATTTATAAACATAAGAATTGAGGAGCTTGATGTGTTCAGATAACTTTGCTATCAGCCAGAATGCCAGAGAAGAGTAGTATGAGGATTTGAAAGCAGGTGTTGAGCTCTGCAGCTGGAACATGATCTGCCTGTTCTGTTTCTTTCTCTTCTGGTGTTCAGTTTGCTGACCATGAGCACATAGCAAAACTGCTGTGTTTCCATCCTTGCACTGGGTGCTGAATGTGGGTCTGTTTCACAGATGTGGCTGGCACAAGGCTTCACTGCGTGCCTTCACCTGTCACTAACATGTTCATATCCAGACTCCAAAAGCATTGTTTTCCTTGACATCATTTTTCTACTGCTTCTCAGACCTCACTCTTCTCCTTCATTTTTCATTACTCTTGAGTTGCTTAGAAAAACCAACTTTTCCAACCTTATTTTTTTTTAATTTTTTTAGTTGTAGATGGACGCAATTTCTTTATTTTATTTATTTAATTTTTATGTGGTGCTGAGGATCGAACCCAGTGACTCACGCATGCGAGGCAAGCGCTCTTCCACTGAGCCACAACCCCAGCCCTCCAACCTTATTTTTAAGGTCATGATTATATGGCATTTATTCACAGGGAGGAGAAAAAATTTAGGATTCCTGATAAAATTTTAGATGAATGTTTTATTCACATATTGAGAGAAATGTATAACTACTGATTAAACATATTTTACCTCAATCCTAAATAAACATTATTTCAAACGAAATTTAGGATGAATTTTAAAATATTAAAATCACAAATTTTTCATATACTAAGGAATATCTAGCTAAGAAGAAAACAAGCATGAAAGTATCTGGTTGCTCTTTTTGGGCATTGTAAAATATATATCTATGAGCTTAAATTGGAATTTTTTAGTCTTGGTATTGTATGGCACAAAAAAGTAACTATTATCTACAATAATAACTATTATCTACATGTAGGATAACTAGAGGGTAAGTAAGAGTTTAAAGGTTTCCAATAAGTCAAAATGATAATATTTGAGGAGATGTAAAAGTTAATTACCCTGATTTGACCATTACATCTTGTATACATGTATAGAATTACAATACTGTGCCAGACAAATATGTACAGAACTTCTATGTCAATTACAGAGAAGTTACTACCTCCATGATTTGTTGACTGTTTCAATGTTTTTTGACTTTGACTCACATGAAGAGGCAGTCTTACTCTACATTGAGATAAACAAAGATTTCTGAGAAAATTTAATGTTCTTGAGAGTTCATTTCAGTCAATTATTTGTCATCAAATCCTTTGCTTCTTTCAAGATACAACCTCAATGAAACTGGTTTTTATCAATGTTTCCTACCACATAGAAGAAGATGGTATAGTTCATTGAGGTAGAATGCCTGATCTAATTCCAATGAGCAAAAGATATCTGCGTCAGAGTGAAAAATGAGCCTGGTTTATGACTGGGCATTTGATAAACTCTGGAGGTTACAGACTGCATTTCTTCATAGCACTATTGGTTACTATTTGGAGATTTAAATTTCCTGAGAGGAATAAATAGGCATGGGACAGTATCAGCGATACCCAATTCCAAGTCTCTCTAAATGGCATGACATCAGTGTGTTAAATCACCTATCAGAGTTACTTATTAAAAGAGGGAGAGTGAGTGTAATTTCTTGATGAGAAATTTTGATGACTCTACTTGAGATCTCACTAGGTTCACAAATTAAGCAATATTTTTTGTCAAAGGCAACTGATCAAGTGAAGTCACTTGTGTTTGTATTTTAACTTGCAAATATTTCCTGATGCAAGATGATCAGATCCCCAGCCAGATTTCTAAAGTACATCAGTGAAGGAAAACGTATTTTAGAGATGGTTTAATTTGGAGAATGAATACAGGAAAAGATAAAAATATAATCTGTAACTCTGACAAAATTTTTAAAAATCTCCTCTATTCTATGAAAGAAGGGAAGACATTTGACAAGTATATATATAATTTTATATATAAAATTCCTTTTTAACTTAAATTTCTTCCAACAGATATGCTTAACTCACCATTGCTTAACTCTGCAATGTGTAATATAGTTGATGCAGCCAAAGATCTTAGAATATCTGGAATGGTATGAGTACCAATAACCAGGTCCTCGTTATGTCATGGTCTATCTTTAGTTGACTTTCCTCCATCTCCTAAGATTTCTTAATCTAATGCTACCTTCTGACACATTGCTCTCTCCCAGGCCCTTGGTCTGTATTCCCTGAAATAGTTCATCTGTGATCAACAGAGTCTCCCATATCTTAATTCTCTTTGCTTTGATTAAAGTCAATTAAACCACTTTCCCAGAGGACTTCTCAAATGAAGGCTCTTTGTTCTGTTTATTTCTTATTTCCCTCAGGACCTGAAATTTTGGTAAGTGATCATTTGCTATCCTCCATTACTATTTGGAATTATTTCATTTTCTTTTTTCTTTCTTCCTTCGAAATTTCAGGTCTTTCAATTTTCATTTCATTCTGCACTCTCCCATACTGCTGATCTCTGGACTCAGAGATCACTGTCCCTGATCACTGTCCCTCATTCACTGGAGACTCATACATCCTCTCTACCTATGGCCCTCTCATATTCCCAATGGCTTGAGCATCCAAAACCCGTGATACATACTAGTCAAATATGTTCTTATCTGCCTCACATACTGCAATCTTTAATGCCCAAAGCCTTAGACATTCATTCTCAAATCATACTCCAGATCACTAGTTAACACTAGTAACTGCACCATATCTGAAATCCAGATGTCAAGTGTTTCCTAAGCTGATTGTTACTTTCTTTACTTTTCCAGCTCACTTGAAACAACTCTTTTACCACATGAAGACTATTAATCCAATTTGCTTCAACACTTTTCCATTATTCACCATTTCTTAGTACCTCATTTTCCTCCTATTTGATGATCCACAATTACAATCTTGACTTGTGAACAAACTAAGATAACCATTATGATTTAGATATGAAATGCCCCCTAAAAGCTCACATATTAAATAATGCAAGAATTTTCAGAGATGATCAGATAGAAAATTAATCTCTAGGATATTTAAAGAACTCAAAAAATTTAACACCAAAAAGCAAATAAACCAGTCAATTAATGAGTTAAGGAACTGAACAGACACTCCACAAAAGAAGAAATATAATCAATCAACAAATACATGAAAAAATGTTTAACATCCATGGCAATTAGATAAATGCAAATCAAAACTACTCTAAGATTTCTTTTCACTCCAGTCAGAACTCCAGTCAGAATTATGAAGAATACAACAAACAATAAATGTTGACGTGGACATGGCAAAAAAGGTACACTCAAACATTGCTGGTGGGACTGCAAGTTGGTACAACCTTTATGGAAAGAACTATGGAGATTCCTCAGAAAACTTGGAATGGAACCACTATTTGACCTAGCTATCCCATTCCTCAGATTATACCCAAAGGATTTAAAATCAGCATATTACAGTGATGCAGCCACTTCAATGCTTATAGCAGCTCAACTTCCAATAGCTAAACTATGGAATCAACCTAGGTGTCTTTCAACAGATTAATGGCTAAAGAAAATGTGGCATATATACACAATGGACTATTCCTCAGCCTTAAAGAAGAATGAAATTATGGTATTTGTAGATAAATGGATGGAGCTGAAAAATATCATGCTAAGTGAAATAAGCCAATTCCAGCAAACCAAAGGCTGATTATTTTCTCTGATATGAGGATTCTAATTCATAATGGTGGGCTGGGGGATAGGGACGGATAAAGTTACTTTGGATTAGGTAGAGGGGAGCGAAGGAAGGGGAGTGGTGAAGAATAATAGCATGAATCTGACATGATTACCCTATGAATGTATATGACTGCACGACTGGTATGAGTCTATATCATGTATGACCAGAAGAATGAGAAATTGTACTCCATTTATGTATATGTCAAAGGGCATTCTACTGTCATGTATAACTAATTAGAACAAATTTAAAAATGGAAAAAAGGAAAAATTTTCAGAGCTGAAGTGATTGAGTCATGAGGTCCTTAACCTAATCAAATCCATTGATGCAGATTAATGGGATGGTAAATGTAAGCAGAAAATTGCAGTAGGTAGGTCACTGGAGTGTGTTTTGGGGGTTTATATTTTGTCCCTGGTGAATGGAATTCTCTTCACTTCCTAATTGCCATGTCATAAACTGATTTCCTCCTTTAAACACTTATGCCATGATGTTTTGCCTGGTCTTGGTCCTAGAGCGATGAAGTCAGCCATCTATGGACTGAGACCTCTGAAACTGCAAGCCCCAAATTAAACTTTAAAATTGTTCTTGTCAGGTCTTTTGGTTGCAGTGGCAAAAAATCTGACTAAAACAATACCTTATTTGAAACATTTCAATTTTCTGCCTTCGTTATGCCTGTGAATATTATAGAATAAAATTGTATAAATAGGTTGACAGGTTTTATTTTAAATCATACCCAACTGCAAATTTAAATGGATACTTTAAAATGCTTTGTAATTTTTCTACCATTCTCTAGTAAATCTTCTCTCCTTTTCCAAGAAAACAATTTTATCCAATCTCCTTTTTTCTTCAAACTCCAACAATCCCCACCCTACAAGCACGTATGCACATGTTCATACCCCAGCTAATTGTCTCCACGCTTCTAACTTCATTCAAACACTAGAAAACATTTACTTTAAATTAATTCAATAATTTATCAGAGTGAAACTGTCTTATTTCCACTCCACCACGTGGATGTACTTGCCAATGATTGAATCTTTTGACCCTGGTCAGCAGAAGAACCTGCCCTTGTCAAGTGACACACCCTCTTAAATGCTATGGTTCTCATTCCCTCTCTCCTTCTCAAGCCTTTTGCTTCTATAATCATGTTGTCTGTATTTTTTCATCAATATTGTTCCTTTATTAAATTTTTCTCATCAGAATTTAAAACGGATTTACTAAGCCCTACCTTTAGAAACAAAAAGTAACATGTTAATGCCATTTTCTCTCCAACTACTGCTCTTAAATAGACAGATATTCGTATCCTCACCTTCCATACAGATTTGGACCCTTTCTAATCTCACTTTCATCCACACCACACCTCTGAAATTTATGTTTTCAAGGTCACTCATATCATTCTGTTTCAGGCGTCAATGGATGTATCTCTACGTTCATCTCTTAATTTCTCAGTGAGTTATACATATTAAGTGCCCCTGTACCTTAAAATACTCTTCTCTCTTATAACACTTAACATCAATTGACTTGAGTTTTTTTTCCCCTTTCTCTTTTAATTTTGCAGGCTCTCCTTTTCATATCATTTATAGTCTATCATACTCTTTCTATATCTACTTCTACTCTTTATGTTGTATTCCTTCAATTTTATTTTCTGAGATGTATAACTTTTCATTCCATACTTTCTTCTTAGGTGTTATCATCCAGCCTCTTAACATTAAACACAGTAAAATACTGATGATTTTTCTGTTATGTTGTTATTGCTGGGCCAGATCATTCGTTGAGCTCCATATTTGTATATACAACTGTCTATTTGATGAATGACCCAAAGGTATCATGTCCAAAATGCACTGATGTACAAAATCTGTTTCTCATACAGTCATCCTCATTTCAGTTAATGTCATAACCGTCCATTCAAGCAAGCAAGCCAAAAAGCTAAAGTCCTTCTTTTCTCTTTCTTCAAATCCATTAGTCTATCAGCAAGTTTGTTTGTGTCTCCCTCCAAAATATGTCTCAAATTCATGTATTTTTCTCTATTTATTTCTACTGTTAGTTCAAACCATGGTTGCTTCTCAACAACAACAACAAATTGATCTGAAGTCCTTCATGCTTATTTATGTACTTACATCCAAGTGTGTCTCTACACAGGAAACTGAATGCAATATTAAAATTATAAGCCAACTAATGTCAGTCCCTTGCTTACAATAACTAGAACTACCATTAATTAGGAATAAGACTCAAATTTCTTATTATGCACTAGACCCTGAATAAATTTGCTCCTGCCTATCTCTTTAGTATTATTTCATAGACTCCATCCACTTGGCTATTTTTTTTTTATAAAATATTTTTTTTTTGGTTGTAGATGGACACAATGTCTTTATTTTATTGCTTTGTATGTGGTGCTGAGGATCGAACCCAGGGCCTCACGCATGCAAGGCGAGCGCTCTACCGCTGAGCTACAATCCCAGCCCTCCACTTGGCTATTGCCACAATAGGTTTGGATATATTTTTTTAATGATGGTCTGTATCTCATCTCAGGGCCCTGTTCTTGACATTTCTTCTGCCTGTGACTCTTTTTTCTGAGTTCTTCGTATGCTCTTCATTCTTATCTTTCAGGTCTCATTTCAATGCCATCTCCTCAGAGGTTTATCTGATTATCCTACTCAAAATAACTACATATTTTCTATCATATCTTTCTGTGTATATGCCTTGCAACATTTTCATTGTCCATATTTTTTTTCTCTAGCACTAAAATGGTTCCACCATGTGAGTAGATGCATTTTTGTCGTATCACTCTAGCATACACTAGTGTCTGACATATAATAGAAATATGAATCTTTGAAGATAAAGTAAAAAACAGACTTTAAAGATATGCTAATTTAATATAATTATACATTCTTATTAAACAAATTAATGGGTTAAATTTTTTATAAACAGATATCACAAGGACATTGTGATAGGGAATGAGGTATCCTGCTAGCCTCATTGCCATTAAATGAATGAGTCATACTTATAACAAAAATGCTATTACAAATATCCAAATTCCATTTCTAAAATGAAATATGGTTTCATTCAGTTTATTTCTTCCATTACTTCTTACTCTTTTTCTCAGTATCTAAAGTTGTATAGACATAGCATTTTAGTACAATTTAATTCTTACTTATAATTTCTTCAGCCAAAGCTCCAGTTTTATATCCAAGTTTGGCATAGGCATTCCTACATGACACAATCCAGCTGGACATGATTTGCCATGTAAGTGCACTTCTACCTCCCTGTTCATGGACTTGCTATGAGTTCCACTTCTCATAAGCATATAGATAAGAGAGTCACATAATCTATCCTCATCTGTAAACTACCTGGGTAGGACTTTTCCCAGCCTACCTTTGCTGGGATGTTTTAAAAATATAAATTTAATCATTTCAGATAAGAGTGCAATGTCACTAATTAAGAACAGTAAGTATGATTATTACATGATTTTCTTAAGTGCATGTACATGTTGGAATTTCAATTATTGTAGCCCTTTGTTACAGAATCAGATTGTAATAAGTCTAGAAAGTATAGTTATAAATCTTTTTCATAATACTGAAAATGAAGTTTTGTCAAAAATTATTTAATTCTAATTTTGAACACACTATTGATTATAGAATCAAGGACATGTAAGAACTTGAATTCATGCTAAGAAAAATATTTAGAAATTCATTATTGATAGCATCCATACATATTTAACCTTTGCTAGTTGTACATAGAAACTTTATTTGCATAATGCATTCAAGTGCTATATGGGGATAAAGCCCAGGATTACCTGCAAAAATTATGTTGGCTTTTTTATTGAGAATTTCCATATATTCTAGACTGCTCTAGAATGTGGGAGAATGTGACAAAGGAAAATCACATATCTTACCTTCTAAACTGTTGTCAATCTGGCTTTTCTCCAATGGAGATGATAAATATAACAAGGTAGTAGTAACCTTTGGAAGGTATTTCACTATTTGTGGAAATAGATATGTTTTACTTAAAGAACTAGAACTGGTTAGGTGAACAAGAAATCCAAAGCTTCCTTTTCGGTCACACCAAGAAAATCTGGGAAATTCTGTTATGTACAGAGAAGGAAGTTGACAGAAGCACATGGTCTCTTCAGTAGACATGGTCAGGGGATCAATGGCATGAAATCCCATCAGTATAGTTAGCAATAGATTTTTGACTGAAATCAAAGTAAACTTGGTAATGTAAAGTGAAATCTTAGATGTGTTCCTTCATTGACATTAGATAGTATTGCCTGTTAATTAATCCTACCATTTTCTTTTTGATATCTTATTGCTTGGTTTCTTATATAGAGAGAAACAATGAACTACTGATTGGATGGATTTTCTTTTATTTTTTAAGATAAGGGCTCATATTACTGTATCCTTCTTTATCAAGGGTTCTTCTGACATAATATTTATATAGATATATGAATGATTTCCAAATTAGCACAAGTTAGGAACTGAACTAAGTTAAATTAGTGAGCTTTTTCATTAAACAATGTTTTAAAGTTGTTTTTAGAGTTTTTAGAAAGTTACATTGTGATTCACTGTCATTCAGAAGAACTTAGAAAATCTTTGAAAGTCTGTTTAAAATCATAAACTATCTTAGAGTTGTTAAAAATAAAATAAGCCACAAAAAGGGTCAGTTTCTGTTGAATTTAGGTATTTTAAGTTTCCAGGGAAACAGAATATATAGAAATTAAAAGCAGATGTTACCAAATTGATGCTCTGGAAAACCCCCAAGAGGTTTAATCCTCTGCAAGGTAACACTGCTTGCCCCAAAACTTCATTTGCCAACTTTTTTTTGCAGTCTGAGCTTTGACAAATACACTGTTCCCAGAACAAACCTATATATTATTACACCATCCTAAAGCCCTGGTTATTACCGCCTCTTACAGTGTTGAACATGCTGCCCACCACTGTTTTACTGCCAAGTAAAAGCAATATATCTAATCTTTTTTCCACAAGAAATCAAATTTGATATCTGGCAACTAAAATTGTAAACCTGTAGCCCGATTTACTGCTATTCATGTTAACCAAGGCAAACTTAAAAAAAAAAAAAAAATCCCCAAGGCATTTCTCTTTACCTTAAAATCCTTTCAGCAGAAAGAGGGATTGAAAACAGTCCATTTAATAAATCCTTTGGATTCTGAATCCCACAGTACATTTTGAGTTATACAAAATCAATTCTTTACTGCTTTCCTGGGACTATAGAGCATAATAAGCCACAGTGCCTGAGCCACTCCCTAGAAAGATGATCATAGAGGTTCATCTATCCTTTCCTGCTACAGAGACAATATAGTTCACTATCACAAATACTTTAAAATCAGTGATGCGTGGGTTCAAAGATATTGTAATAGGAAGCCTATCTGGGTGCAGCTGAAAAGGCAAAGCCAGTGTTTTTTTCTGTACTTGCCTATGTGAAATTTCTCTTTTTGGCCTGTGTGCTGTTGGTGCCTATTTGTGGCACTGCCTCGTATACTACATGAAATTATTCTCAAGTTTGAGGCCATCACAGAAGCTGTGTTTAACAGGCTAACAGATGGGCTGCTGGCCAGCTGCAATTGGTTTTTAGTGGCCACATACCTCATACACATGTAGATCCTAGTAGGCATACACATTCATCTACTACAGTGTTCTTCAGCCTTGGCACTATCGATATTTTGAACCTCAGAGCTTTTTGCTGTGTGTGTGTGTGGGGGGGGTGTCCCCTACATTGTAGGATATGTAGCAGAATCCCTGATCTCTACCCACTAGATGTCAGCATCACCCCCACATCTAAGTTGTGACAAACTGTGATAACTCCAGATGTTTCCAAGTGTCCTGGGAAGGGGCATTTCTACTTGAGAGGTCCAGTTTCAGATAATGGAAAAAAGAAGAGCATGTGCAGTATGGCACTGTTATTCAGGGGAACGTATCTGGCAGAATGAGAGAAGACATGAGGGAAAGAGAAGATAAACCAAAGCAAAGGTTTAGAAAGAAAAGAGACCACATTGCAATGACCAACTGCAAAACTGAGTTGTCTTTGACTTCATTTCCAGAAATGTTTATATAGTGCTAGGTGCCAAGCACAGTGTTTATTGCTACAGACATATAAACCAGTGATGCATTTAAACTGCTTGCAGTTTGGTAGAGAAATTAGAAGAAGAAACACAATTACAGTTATGTATGAACTGCAGAAATGAAGTAACCCCCGTTTATTAAAATGAGCAAGGGGAGAAGTAACCAGGAAGGCTTCCCAGAAGATTGACCTTGTGTTGAATATCTAAGAAGAGTTAGTCAAATTTAGAAGGGTGTGGGAAGGAAATTTTACTTATGGGAAACAGCACGTGCAGAATTGTGTGGTACAGGTAAATGTTTCTGGTTTTGTTTTGTTTTGTTTTCGTGTGTGTGTATGAAAGAGAGGAGACAGAAATAGAGATATACAAACAGAGAAAGAAGGCAATGTAAGAGAATAATGTGTTCAGGGAATCACAAGTGGTTCAACTCTGCTGGATCAAAGATGGTTAATGGAAAAATATTTAAGAGATGAAGCTGGAGAAGAAATCAGGGACAAAATTACAATGGGCCTTGGGAAATAGTTTGAGTTTCAGTGGAAAGGACATAAGTATGATTGTGAACCTAAGAATGATATGATAAAATTGGTGTTTTAGATAGATAACTCTAGAATTAGTGAAGTGAAGATACTGGAGTTGAGGATAGATCCAGTGCAGCAGAGTTGGAGGCCAGTGCACAAAGCCACTCAAAGTAAAGAGAATTGAAATGTAGAATAACAGGGAGTAATTACAACACATCAATGCCATGTCTTTCCTCCCCTATTCTGCCAAAGAACTCCACTAATATTTAAGCAGAAAGAAAAAAGAGGAGGGTATGTACTACATAGAAGAGTAGAGACAGAATCCAGAGAAAAAAGCTTGGTAAGAAATAAAGAAGGAAAACTATTGGGAAAATACCACGTCTCTTGCTTAAGAGAATGGTGAATATGACATTCATTTATTAGAAAAATCATCATTTTGGGGGGGGATGATAAATTCTGCTTTGGACACAAACGTAAATTGCCTGGGAGAGGTTCTAGGGAGCATGTTACATATTTTGTTAAATATTTTGTTGTGAAGTTCAGCAAAGAGATCTTATTTAATAAACTATTTGTGAATATATGATCATGGAAGCTAAGCATATAAATAATACTACTTTGAAATAATTAATAAAATCAGAGCAAAGATAGAAATGCATTACTCCAGTGAGGAAGGAAGGTAAAGCCAAGAGCTAAATTGAGGAATGTGGATCCACAGTCTGGGCTTGACCCACCATGTGGTCCTGACTCCTATGTTAAACACCTCCTCACTATTCATCCTTAGATCTTACAGTGCCAACATCACATGGGGGGGGGGGCCTTTCCTCAATCTCCCCAGCAGAATCAATAATGAACACTTCTTAAGGAATCACTCTCCCCTGTGTCAACTCTTATTGTAGAACTCAATATGCTGAAAATGTTTTGTTTTACATTGGATATCACAGCTGTGCAATGAAGAGAACTCATCAAAACTAGCTCATATTTCCTGCAAATAACAAGGTGTATGTAGGAAATGCTCAGTAAAGGTATATGGAGAGAAATGTAAATAATGAAAGTGAGTCTGCAAGAGATAAATTGAACCAAGGCTCATATATTTTTATGTAACTCATTCTTTTTGCCATAACTTGAAATATCAACAAGCCAGAATATTTTATACTCATGTTTATTTTAGAGTTAAACTCTATACCGAACCACAAGCTTGTTATCCACTCCAATTCTTATTTTTTAGTTTAACATTATGAATACTTTCTCTATCCAAATTAAGCTCCAAATTTCAGTAAAGAGAAAATATTCGAAACCAGGCATATGTAATAATAAGCTGTCTAATTAGATTTTCTCATCTTTTACAAATGAAATTCTAGAAGATGGCAAAATAATTTAGAATAATCCATAGATAATAATAATCTAATCTCATTTTTGTTGGTGATACACATTTTATTGAGGAAATGTGCAAAGGTGGACCAATATGTTCACCTATTACAAAGGCATAAAGGATAGGGTTTTCACTCATTTTTAGGAGTATTATCAAAACCACCATAGATCTTATTTCTTAAACTCATACATATAAGTTTAATCTACCTATGAGTTACATATGTATATATATATTGTGTGTATGTGCATGTGTGTGCTGAAGTTTTTTTGAAATCAGCTATGGGTTACAATAGAAGCAATGTTCTAAAAATTGCCTGTGTTTTCTTCCCTTCTCTGGACATAAACCAGACTGTATCTCCCAGAGCACTGATCATATAAATTGTACAATATGAAAATATTAATATAACATGGACTTTACATAATGCCAGTAAAGCAATAGGAATAAGTATCCTGAATATTAACCATTACTCTCTGGTACATGATTTGTCCTGTGAGATTTACTCCCTTTATGTTACAGGTTGAGTTGCACCAGAAGAAGGTGATTAAGTTTAGCACAATACTAAGTTGCCAAAGGAACACCTTAAAAAAGGTAAAGGAGACGCACGCAAATCATGGTCTAAAGAGATGAAAATTCCCAAGCTTACAGGTAGTAAATAGTTCAGGACTTATTATTGGAAGGTAGTCTTGCAACCACTTAATCTTTAAACTAGAACAAAAAGTAAAAAAGCAAGGTAGGGCAAGTGTCTCCCCTCTGTTCTTATAAAATGTGTTTTTGGTGAGATTCCCTAATAATTACAATTATTATTCAAAATCATATTCTAAAACATACATTAAAGGCATATAGAATTAAAAAGTTCCTATAGCTACTACTGTAGATATTGGTACCATATCCTCTCATTGTACTGAAATGGCTTCCAAGAAAACCAAATTAATATAAAGTATGATGGCTGAGTGTCCTGCAGGATAATGCAATGTGTTCATAGTCTGTTTTTTATATGCTTTGTTTTTCTAGTTGTGGTGTTAGATTTGAACTGATTCATCTCCACTTTCTCTTTGTGACCAAGGGCACATATTTTGGGGACAGCTGGTTGAGGCTAGTGGTAAAGTCTGTGGCCGCAGAACAGAGGAACTCAACTGGCCAAACCCACCACCTTGGCCTCATTAGTACTGTGCTTAAACCAGCTGAGCTGAATGGTGGCAGATGGAATCCTCTGTGGTATACATGTTTTGAGAGCATTTGAAAATGGTCCCGAAGGTGCCAACTGGGCACAATCGAAAACATGTATGTTTGCATTAAGGCCAAAGAAAGCTGCACATAGTGGTTTGGCTTTTCTTAAACATCCATCAGAATTGTCTGCCTTTTCCTATGTTTATGGCTAATGAGGCTCAAGTCATCAGGCCCCGTTTCTGACATGAGGTTTTTATCAGTGGAAAAATGGAAGCAGATGATTCCATCATCTTTGAAAGTAGTGACATGGGGTGATGTTGACATCATGTGAAATCTGTGTTGAAACCACCTTCATACCCACCAGTTACTTCTTTAAAAAACATTAATGCTTTTTGAGTTTTACATGAGCTTTCTGAAAACTGATTCTAAAATATTAATTTGGGGGCTTTTCCTCTTGAAAAATGCTTTATCCTTTGATTTGTCTCAAATTTTATCCTCATATACTTATCATAAAACAGGATTGAGGTAAAAATAAGTTCTAAACTGTCTTAAAATAGAGATTCTTGGCCTTGGATAAACATTGGAATCATCTGAGGAACTTTAGAATCATGAATGCCCACTCCAAGTGGTCTCAGGTGTGATTCTAATGTCAATCACGGTGGAGACCTCTGCTTTGAAATTTAGTGTGGAGAGTAATGAGCTATGCTTACTCAATATCTTGTGTTTGGGAGAATGTTTTCTGAATTCCCATGAATTTAACCAGTTAACAGTACTTCTATATGTACATTCCATATGAAATTATATCAGTGGTAGAATCTATGTGGAATTTCTCCAAATGTTTGCTTTTCTTCTTAGAGTAAAAGATAAGTGTTCATTAAATAAATTCAAACTCTTGTCAAATTTGTTGGGCTTTAAATTTCAGAACTGTGACTCAAATGAGATGCAAATATTATATGCATGATACTTAAATATTATATTTAAGATAATACATTGTAAGTGGCTTCCTGCCACTTATTTTCTATTGGTTTTATAGAGAGAATGAATTAAATTTTCCAGTTGAAAACCTGATACTCTGTTATTGTCAGCATTATCCACTGGGCAGCTTGGTATTTAAGATTTCTCATGGTCTTCTGTTTCAGGAAGTGTGTGGGTTTACTGTACCATTTTTAAGTAGCCTGGTTAATTTTATTCAGAAAAAAAGAGTAATTAACATTCTCTGTTGACACTTTGAGGATGGAATTCTTGACTAATAACTATGTCAAGTACCATATTAAAATATACTTCTATTATTTATTTTTTAAATTAAAATTCTTAATAATCTGTGAGAATTAAATATTTCTGCTCTGATAGTTGAAAAAATTGAGAGGACTCAAGTCATTTGTATAGATCATACAACTATTATCTCTCAAAAGTAGTTACAAATTCATTTCTTCCTGACTTGAAACTAAAACCTGAAATCAAATCATTAAGGGAATAGCTAGTATAGGATAGTAGTTAATGTTCTAGTGCCAGAAGGATTCTTTAGAGGGTTAGCTGTGAGGATGACCTTGTTCAATTTTCTTGCCTCTGTTTAATGGGGCAGATGAGTTTGTTTGGCTGTTAGGAATAGGAACACGTTATTTAGTTAATATAAGTTGTTTGTGATTATTTTATATATTCAGTTCATATATATAATGCCACTCATTAAACTCTGAAACTGAGACTCAGCTAGTAAATATTTACTCAAATATTTGACAATGGTCTCATTAGCATAAATCACCACAAAGAAGACAAAGTAGCAGCAATGACCTTCAATATTTTCACGGAAATTTCCACTTTATCACATGTTTTCCATTGGCACTTTTGTATTTCAGTGTGTACCTTTTTTAAAAAATAGGCAAAGATGCTTAAAATGTAGTTGTCATTTTTCATTTATAATAGTGACCTAATGAAGTATTGTTTTTTCAACTGATACTTATGTAATAATTATAAGATGTGTTTGAAAATTATAAAAGGGTAAGCAACTAGAAGTCTGTCTCTAACTTAGGTCCTCTAAGTAAGGAAGCTTAAATGACTTGCCTATAATATCACAAAAGCAGCAATTAAGGGAGCAAGGAATATTAAGGAATATTGAAACCTGGCATTCTTACCCAGAGCTCAAATATATATGTTAGCTATACCATACCCAGGTTCTGCTGTTTTGTAACTATGTAACTGCAGCTAGCTTTTTAAATTCTATATAGCTTATTATTCACATATGCAAAAATGGGGAATTTAATAGTACCTTTTGCACAGGATTGATTGCTATTAGAACCAAGTTGGATTAATATTTGTCAATGCTTAGATCAGTGCCTGCCCAGTGAGTAAATAAGAGTTCAATCAGTGTTTGTTCTCATTTTTGCATTGTGTGTCTCCAATGATTTCAGCATTACACATAATGAAAATAATGTACTATGATTAGAGCCAGCTGAATCCTTAGAGTTGGTCTATTCCATAAACTTATCTAACATCTTCAAGCATTAAGTCACTCAAATTTGGTCACAGGCTTTCAATATATGTATATTTCTGGCGATTTCACGGTCCAGTGAAGTTACTGGGGTGCTCAACCCTTTTAAATCATGGACATATTTGCAGTGGAATATAATGGCAGATATAATTACATCCCATTATCAAATCAGTCTTGGATAAACTAAGCAAGAAGCTGACTGAGTTCTTATCCCTATCCCAAGTGATCTTATTTAAATAAAATCAATGAGTTCATAAATAAGTACCATTGTCAAAATTTAAAAAAAATTAAAATCCTAAATCAATTTATCAAAACTTAAGCAAGCATTATGGATCTCAGGTTATCAGTGGCAGAAGTTATTTTGTATCATAAAATGTCCACTTCATTTGACACGTTTGGCAGCCTCTGCACAATAAAATTGTATGGAGTTTGATTCTGTAATTACATACTGAGATGTTCTAGTGTGGATATATGTTTTCTATAGGAAATTAGGGAGGGTCCGTCAATGCCAGCATTCTGTACTCTCAGGCTCATTACTCATCATGATAGAAAAATATTTTGAATAGTTTTTTTTGACAAGTTCAGTGAACATCATTAAAAAAATCTCAAACAATTGACTAGGGTGGAGGCTCATGCTTGTGGAGACTTCTCCCAGTGACTCAGGAGGATGAGGCAGGAGGATCACAAGTTTGAGGCCAACCTGGGCACCTTAGATCCTATCTCAAAATTTTAAAAAATAACAAGGGCTGGGAATATAACTCAGAGGTAGAGCATTCCTGAGTTAAATCCCTAGTGCCTCAAAACAAAGCATAATAAAACCAGCAAAAAACTATAAACATACTAGATTCAAAAACACTATTTGTCCTCTCTAATCTACTTTATAAATATTTGATTAAAAGATATATAAATAATTAAAAACCTCTGGAAATAGAAAAAACTTATTTCAATGTTTATTTTAAAACAAAATCTGGTAATTTTTCTTCCACAAAATTTTCAACACATGAAAATCTGGCTGCTCTATTTTAACCTAAAACTTCTAAACATATATGGCTTTATTATTTAGAAATGGAGAACTGGGTTACAAAAAATTTTATTGACTTAAAAAATGATGAACTTTAGTATAATCTTAGGGTGTTAAACAACTTTTATTAATAATATTTCAGTTGTTGGGTCCACAGATTGAGTATTCTGTGTGATACCACCAAGAAGTGTGCACCATTTAAAGTGATAGGAAACTCACTAACACTCTAAGCATGCCACTTTTAACACTTAGAATTATTTGGCAACTCCTCTTTCTGTTGAGCCAAGTTTATTTTCTAGTACTTTCCATCTATATTTATACGTGTTTATATCTTCAAGAGCCTGCAGACCTGCTCTCTCAGTGCTTCCAAGTGAAATTTTCAATTATTTTAAAACAAAAACTATACTCTAATTCTCTTTCCTATATTCTACATGAATTATGACCATAATCACATAATACATAGTTTCTAGAATATAGCTCCCTGAAGTAGAAACCATATCTCTCTAGATCAGTGTTAAATCCTGAAATCTTAGCATAATGAATAACACACAGGATGTATTCAAAACGTATCTATCTAATGAAGTAAATAAAGTGTAGTGGATTATATATATATATTTTTTTAATATTTTGTTAGTCATTGATGGATCTTTATTTTATTCATTTATTATTTATATGTGGTGCTGAGGATCGAACCCAGTGCCTCACGCATGCTAGGCAAGCGCTCTACCGCTGAGCTACAGTCCCAGCCCAGTGGATTATATTTTTGTTTCCAGATTCTTAATCCTTCTTGCTGTAGGAAGGTCCTATGTTCCATTGTTATCACGCGACTACAATGTCTTTTGTGACAGAACTCATCCATGCCCATTGATATGTTCCCTGGCTGAGAGAGGTTTTGGAGTCCTTGCCTGGTTCCATTAGTTCTCTTGCACTTTCCCTTGGCCACAAGACTGACATGTTCCACTAGAGGCTATCATTCGTCATAGTTCCTGAAATATAAAAATCCTGCAACCCACCCCAGCCTGGAGCAAAACCACAACAAATCCCAGAGTGCTATTATGTAAGATATGAAATGTGAGTGTGCGTGTCTGAGTGTGTGACTGTATTTGTGCATATATATATATATATATATATATATATATATATATATATACAGATTAATACACACAAAACCAATCACTATAAATATTCTAATAGCATACTTTGCTTCTGTTCCAAATTATTTGATTTCTAATTAAAAGATGTTATCATTTTTCACTTTTTGACAGTAAGAGTTTATTTCCAGTCTTACATTATCTCTCCACAATTTATCCAGGCTAACAGATAGTTATTTAGCAATCTATTTTGCAATTCCCTAAGTTTCTTGAGAACTTGACCTCTCTTAAAGGGTAGATAATTATCACCAGAACTATTAAAACAGTAATGCTCTTTTACCAATGTCTATCTTATGTTTCTAAACATGAAGAAAATTTTACTCAATAGGAAATTAATGAAAAGAGAATCAATTTACTTTCTTTCTATTATTTTTAAATATTAGACTAACCAAACACATCCAGAAGCCTAGAGCAGTCTTATGCTTTGCACCCATAATACCTGCCTTAGGATTTAGTCTATAAACACTCCACACATGGAAACATGCTATATACAGTACGACATGATTCACATCATATATGATAAACTGTAAGAAAATGAAAATACAAGATATAAACTAATGTACATGTCTATTAATAGAGGAATGACTCAGTAAATTGTGAAACATTTATTAGATGTAGTCATAGTTTTGAAGGTTGTACCATGACCATTTAATACTATTAATGAATTTTAAAATTCCAGTAAAGTCCACATATAATGAAATAATCACACTACAAATACGGACTTTCTAGCCTACTGGTTGTTGCCTGCAGCATTGCCCAGTCCAGTTATTCCTGCAAATGTGTTTATGAAATCCCTAGATCTCAAGGAGAGGTCTGTTGTTTTATTTATGTGTCCTCATTACATGGCATAGCAGAGCTAAGAAACTGAATGGATGGAAATGGGAAATGCCTGTAGGTTTGAAGACAAATGTCCAGTGCATCCCAAGATGTTTCTTCTGCCCTTGGCAGGAGACTGCTGCTGTCATAGTAAACACTTCTGTGTGTGGCAGGGACTGTCATTGATGGTCACATCCTTCTCATTCCCAATACTCTACCAGTGATGACTATCCACATGTGTCTGCATGGTTAGAAAAAAATGGCTTTTCAAGAAATAATTATGACTTTAATGTGTATGCTCTGTAAAGAATAAGAATAAAACTTGTAACCAGAGTTTTTATCATATTTATCTGTTGTCTCGCCTAGATTATATACTAACTTGTTTCAGATACTTCATGTTTAACATGAAGACAACTGGGATATTAATGGCAACAAATGAGCTCTAGCTTCTCAATGCAATCTCCAAAATCATACTGACTTTGCTCTAATACTCTGCTCTAGGTATGAAATTCAAAAGCTACTGCTAGGTCAGAATCTCCTGAACATACTTTAGAATTAACAAAGGAATTTTGCTTGAGTCAGACTACAGGACAAGAAATAAGTGTTCCTGAAAGTCCTTTTCCTTCTTTTCTTGGTTCAATGCATACTGTGCTTTAGCTCATGCCTCTGGTTCTAGAATTTGGCACTGCCTCTCACAGTGTTAAGCATCTGGGCTTTTAGGCTTTTCAGAATGCTGTATACTTTAGGAAGGTCAGCACTTTGTTAAAATTTTCCAAAGAAAACAGTCTTTGCTGCCATAACCTTCTTGTATAACCAAGTTCACAGAGCCTGGAAGCATTTTGTAATTGTATTGAAACAGCAAAAACTGCCCTCAGGGACCACCCAAGGGACGGGGATAAATTGGTTGCCTCCATTAAGTGATCTTTAGGCATCAAATTTTAGTAGAAATGTTGGGGAGTAAGTGATCACTTAAAAATAAAGGTTGCCTGAGGTCTGAGAGTGCACACTGGCCTACATTTAATAACTGCAAGGTCATTGCATGAAATCAGTAAGAGGAAGCAGAGAGAAGTGGGTATCTTATTTCCATACTGTACTCTGATCGTATGTGATGTCAGCAGACCTTCAAAATGGAATGATTGCCTTAAAAATATCATCTTGTTAACAAAGAAGGAGATCAAAGAATTTAGTCCAATATACAGTCATGACACTGTAATTTAAAAGTGCTTTGCAATGACTCCCATACCAGGACCTCAAATTCTTTTTCTTAATTAATTTCATTCATTGAAACTGCTCTAAGTGCCAAAGATTTTTATGGCTCTTTTGCAGAGAAGTTAGGTTACATGCAGGGAATTCTCAATTGTGTACGCTAATAAAGGAGGAAATCAGGAGTGAAGATTATTCCAAATAGTTGATAATCCAGAAATCCTTTCTGTTGACTTTTAGAAGATATAACATTATTTGTTGCTGCTTTTTGTTGTTGTTGTTGTTCTTTTTGCCATGAGACACTGAGCAGGATAGTAAGAATATGAGTGACAATGCCAAACTGAACAAATGATGGTGGAGAAGATGTCTCACGAACATTTTGAATAGTAAATGAAAGATCTTATGTAAAGCATGCAGTAGATTGAAGGAAAAATCTAAAATTGGTGTTGTCAGGGAGAAAAACATAGTAATTTCCACTTTTTCTCTACTGTATCAATAACCTAACTATTAATCCATTTTAGATAAAATGAAAAGGAAATAAAATTGAATGAATCTGGACTTGCACTGCAAATTTAAAATGCTGAATTTTAAAAATATCCTCCAGTCATATAAGCACATATACTTTAGGTTAGGAAAAATCTGGTTGAGTTTGATAATTAGGGAATTGCTTTTGCCCATTTTTTAAAAATAGGTTTAGCAATGAATTAATAAAGAATAGAGTTTGGAATGACAGTAAAACAACATATTAGGGATTTGATTCCAAATGTCCAAAACCATTTTGAGTATTCATACCCTCTGTCTCCCTCAACAGGAAGCATCTTTATTGTGGCCACAACAGTTAGTTGTGGTCCTAAACAGTTAGTTCTCATTGGGATCTGAGTTCTTAAAACAGACCCACCAGCAAATATGTAGAACATCTTCCATATCCAAACCACTGTTAGGACAGGGATCAAGAGCAAGAACATTCATTCATTCATTCATCTTTCCACTCATTCATTCACCTCCTGAATACAACACACTTTGCTCAACAGTTGAAGGATACTTCATATATGTGTAGCAGTTTCTCTCTCAGAATGAAATTAGCCTAGCGATACTGAATATTTATATAAGAAGCAATTAAGTCTTTTAGCAAGTAAAGTTGAAATAATATATATTGAAATAATATGTTTGTTCTACATGTAAGTGTAAGGAATGATTTTTGGGGGATCAACATTCTACTTGCTACCTATAAGTTATGTACTTACTTTAACTCCTTTAGTCTGCACTGATCTGTACAGTAACATTGCTTTAGTTCATTCCTACTGCTATAACAAAATACCTGAGAGTGGATAATTGAAAAAATAACAGAAATTTGTTTTCTTGCAGTTATAGAGTCTATAAAATCCAAGATCAATGTTCTGGGAGATTCTATCTACTGAGGGCTACTTAATGCTTCTAAGGTGGCACCTCTTGCTAAATCTTCACATGATTCAAGGGCGATAATCCCTAGTGATGCTCCTTGGAACTTGTTCTAAAGGAGCTAATTCATACATGGGGCACAATCATCATGATTTAATCACTTCCCACTAAGCCCCATTTCCTAATATCACCAAAGTTCAACATATGAACTTAGGAGAGATACATACATTCAAACCACAGCAGAGTATTAACCACATCTTCCCAAGTACAGAAAGTAAAACTCAGTGAGGTATTGTGACCTGACCAGAATTATAGGGCTTCAGGAACATTCCAGGTCTGATCTCTACTGAAAAAAAAAAAAAAAACAATTAGAGAGGCCAAGGATGGAGACATGAATGGAAATGTAAAGCAAGCTGTCTTAATTGGGGTTGTAGGATGCAGTGCGTTAATATGGAGCTAACTATTGAGAAAGAGAAATCCTCAGTCAAAACATTCTGAGAGCAGACAAGCAACTAATACTCTATATAAAATAAACTGGACTCAAGAGTAAAAGCTACCTTTTCTTTCTCTAGGCTCACAATCTTGCAACTTCCTGAGCCTAGCCTAGGATTACGTTAAAAAGATCACATTATATACTCTGTAATAAAATGTTTTAAGACTGGCAGAGTGAGTTCAATGTCTTGAGTCACTTGGTAAGTGCTTTTATTGAACATATTATAACAGCCATACCTAAATTTACTAAGGTAGCTCTAAATTAGAGGAAGCCACAATCACTTTATAATGTAGTTACACTGCCATCAGTGAGAACTTTTAGTGCATTAATTACAGCACTGAAATGACTTCTATTAGTTCATTGGTCCACATTATATGATGCAGCTGTGATTGTACATTGTTATGTTGTATCACCAGCCTGGGTCTGAAATTCTCTGCTAGTTCACAGACTATGGCTGAACCTACTAAATTCAACTGATAAATGAAAACAGAAGAATTAACTACTTACTGTTCAGTCAACACCTGATAAAGAAAATTCACTTTATAAATATGAACAACAGTTTACAAAATAATTCCATTGTTTTTCTAGGTTTAGTGATCTCAGAACAAAATTTTACATCAAACTATCTTTTTCAGTTGCAAAATGTTAAGTACTTTCTTCATATATTTAAACCTTTGCTAACTATTCTCTCCATAATGCCACATCAAAGAAATTCCTTGGGGAAAACTAGATAATCAGGTTTGTGAGGGAAGAACTTTCATATGCCATCACCATTACTCACTGAACTATGGTGGAGTATAATTTTGTAAGCAATGAAGGATCAAAAAAAGATGACAAAAATCCTCTTTAGCCAAGTTCTTAAAACTGATCCAAACAATGTTAGATTTTTATCTTCCATGACAAATCAGGTGTCAAGGTGAATTTGGTTACCACTTCCACTGAATGAACTTCGCAATTAGATGACAACTGAGTGATATGCTCAAGCTGCTATAATTTAACAATATAGAAATAAAGGCCTTTAATCTCTTTATTTCCCTCAACAATCCCTCTGTCCATTTCAGCATTGGAGAAAGGTGGAACCTTGTCATGAATGCTTTTGAGAACAAATAGCCATCCTTTTTTTTTATATTAGAGACTGGGAGTTTAGCTTATTAATACACGCCTCAGTCTCAAGTAAACTAATGTCTGATTTTTTTTCATTCCTATAAAACTTTGATGCTTACAACAGAATGTCACCATCAAACACAAAGATTACCATGGGTGACAAGCTGGTTGGAACAGAACTTGATCACTGCTCAGTGAGGATGCTTATTGCAGAAGGTGATATCTTTTGTCTTTTTAGACTTGGCAGTGATTATCTTACATAGTTCAAATACATATCATCTACAAATACACAAATTTTACTTTGACTTAACTGCAAATGGGTCATCTGGAACTGTGAGGATATTTTTCATGTCTTTATATAAATAGTCTGGTTTTTCTTTGTATAGTTTTCAAAACACTTTGAACTGTTATCTCTTTTAATTATCACAAAAATCCTCTGGGATAGATATAATATTCAAAATAAAACAAAAAATTTAAAAAAAAAACAGATCATTCAAGTTTTAGAGACTTTCCCTAAATTTTGTGTACTGTAAATATGGCAAATTCAGAAAGAAGACTCAGAGTATTTGGTAATTTTTCCAGAATATTTGTAGTTACCTATATCCTAACATTTATTGAATAACCATGATTTATTCATTTACTATAAAAATCATCAACTATAGAAATGAAAAAAGTTAGAATATGGTTTAACTTATTCATTAATAATATCACCTCTTTTAATAGCTACCATTTTAACATTCATGTATTTTTAGTGCTTATCATTAGTGAAACAGAGATAATATAGAAAAACAAATTTTCACTCATCTTCTTCGCAATAATTACTATCAGAAGACCACTAGAATTCCTATTTTCTCATTAAACATTCAGGCAGAAATTATTAAGTAGAATCATAGCAAATGCATGAATGTTGACCAAAGCCAAGGGACACTGGAAAAAAATTGTGAACACCAGAAAAATAAGAACCAAGAAAACTACTCTAAAAGAAGGTGGGGTGCAGTTGGGAAAGAGAGAGAAAAGTGGTGTTCAATGTAGAAAGGAAATTGTCTGGACATAAAACATCAGAAGACATGTTTTGTTGTTGTTTTTTTTAATTTAACAAAAACAAAAATTTAAAAAAATTATGGATATAATGAAGTGATTTCTCTCAAATTCTCACTTTCTAGTCCTGGGGAAATTGTCACAAGTCATACCAAAACTGGAACTGAGGCAATGCCAGAGCCCACCTCTATTTGGAGCCCAGGGAGAGGCATACTCAAAAGGGGCACACCTTAAAGTTATGCCTACTTAAGTCATGGAGCCATGCATTGTGGGAGGAAAAGGATAAGGACTAAATGATGGGTAGCATGAGGACCTTGGAGAATGACAGAAGAAGTAAAGTGGATGTTTAGGGAAAAAGAGCAATCCAAGATGTGTTATTGAAAGAAATACCTGTACTACTGAAGATAAAGAAAGAAAGGAAGTTTCTCAGGAGCTTAAAAACCCAATAGTTCTCATAAAATCTAGGTTTTCATAGTGTCTGTATAATGGATTAGAGAACTAAAATGCTAATAATTATTTTTCTGTGTTGACATCAAAATAGTTTAGATTAGTGTCTCCCCAAAGCTCATGTGTGAGAAAATGCAAGAATGTTCAGAGGTAAAATGATTAGATTATTTGAACTGTAACCTAATCTGTGGGTTGATCCACTGATATGGATTAACTGGGCAGTAACTGTGGATAAATAAGATGTGACTGGAGGAAGTAGTTTATAGGGGGCATGACTTTTTGGTTTATATTTTGTCTGTGGAGAATGGAGCTCTCTCTGCTTCCTGAACATGTTCTGAGCTGCTTTTCTCTGCCACATACATCTGCCATGATGTTCTGCCTCATCTTGGTTTCAGAAGTAAGGAGTTGGGTGACCATGGAATGAACCTCGGAAACTGTGAGCCAAAATAAAATTTTCCATGTCTAAGTTTTTCTTATTGGGTGTTTTCGTCACAGTGATTAAAAAGCTAACTAAAACAATGCTATAAAAATATTCTAGGATTCTTTGCTAAATCAATAGGTTACTGTTGTCTCTGCTTAATGTATTTAGGAATTCACAAAGCATATACTGTTTAATAACAAGGAATAAAGAAATACAGATGTATTTACTTATGAATTATATCATATATTTATTGGGTAAATATGGATAAATCATTTAAATTTTTTTGACTTGGATCTTCTCATCTGCTAATCAGAGTAGTAGTATTTTCTTTGTGGTGTTGTTTCAAAGATTCTATTACATGATACATGTACAACCATTTTAGGATTATGTTCAGTGCTGGACTGAACTCGGTATATAGTGGCAATAGTAACAAATGAAAAAATTAAAAATGTTAATATCACAAAATGATTGAACTTTTGGCAGCATTCCACACTAGTGAATCATGTATAGATCTTGATTTCTTCTCTTCCTTTACTTAACTTCGTGAATTCCTCTGTTTTCTTTTCTCCAAGAAGTCCCTGGAGTGATTTTTTCAAATTGCTAAATGGATTAAGGGCCTCTCTAATTGCACTCATAGTATACCCAAATTTCTGACAGTGGTCTGTCAAGTCTATCTTCCAATTCTTACTCTTACTTGCTCAAATTAGGTTTCTCTCCATATTTTAAGCACATTAAGCAAATTTTTGTTGTAAGATATTTGCTACAGCCATTTCCTCTGCCTGGGATGTTCTTCCAGCAAGCAATGTAAAGTTGATTAATTTTTGCCATATTGATTTTAGCTTACTGCAAGGTTTCTCAGCCTCTACACTATTAGCATTTGGCGCTAAGTAATTCTTTGTCTGTGGAGGTGGAGGTGGTAGGGAGTCCTGTGCTTTACAAGATGTTTAGCACCATCTTTGGACTCCATCCATGAGATGACAATAACACGCTTCCTACCCCACCCTTCCAAGTGGTAACGAGGAAAATGTTTCCAGACTTTGTTAAATGTTCCCTAGGGCACACTGTCACTCCCACCCACAACCCCCACACAGACACCATTGAGAACCATTGGCTTTGTACCACATTCTCAAAGAGGTCTTCCTCATTGCTCAATCAAAGGTAGCCACTGAGTCACTATTTATCACCTCATCATCTATCATGACATTATCTATTTAAAAGCACTTTGATTACCTAATGCTTTTTTATTTAATGATTTACAGATGCTCCTTGGTTTGCATTCAGGTGACATCCTGATAAACCCATTGTATGTTGAAAATATTATGTTGAAAATACATTTAATGCACTGAATCTACTGAACAACAAAGTATGCCCAGTTAAATATTGTTTTTAATCTCCCTCAACACAGTTCCAGTGTCTTGAGAACAAAAATCATTATTGGCTTATATACATGGTAAGGATGTATAAATAGACATATACATTAAAACCTGTACTGGTTGAACAAATGGATTGATGAAGAAATATGTACAGTGTCTGAACTACAGTCTAGTTTTATAAAATCTGTCTCTGAACATAATTTTATGTTAGTCATTTAAGGAGTAAACCTTTCATCATTAGCGGAGCACTTCTTTATGTATCAAGCATCATCTGAGCTGCTGGCAATTCAGTTGTGAATAGGACAAAAAAAGATACACGTTAGTTTTTTAAAATATTTTTAGTTGTAGATGGACACATAACTTTGTTTACATGTAGTGCTGATGATCAAATCCATTACCTCACATGTACTAAGCTAGCACTCTATCACTGAGCCACAACTCCATCCCAATATATGGTAGTTTTAAGGGTATTTATCAGGCATTTTAAGGTTTTAGGTGAAGAAAGAATATTTTTGATAAAGTATACTTTTTTATAAGATATCAAGTGGGAGGGAAAAAACATGATCTAATTAGTTGTGTATTTCTTCTTACATTCTAGTCTTCCAGAACCTGCATTTTTCCAGCACGTGTCCGTGATCAAAGCAAAAGAACTAGATTTGCCTTTCCCAATTGTTTTATATGTGCTTGCAGGTATATATGCTTTGACATATACACATCTACGAAATAAAATTATTGGAACAGCTCTTAGAATTTATCTACATTTGGAGTTGCATTGAATCTGTATAATGCTTTGGGTAGTATGACCATTTTGACAATATTAATTCTGCCTATCCAAGAGCATGGGATATCTTTCCATCTTCTAAGGTCTTCTTCAATGTCTTTCTTAAGTGGTCTGTAGTTTTCATTGTAGAGGTCTTTCACCTCTTTTGTTAAATTGATTACCAAGTATTTTATGTTTTTTTGAGACTTGTGAATGGGGTAGTTTTCCTAATTTCCCTTTCAGAGGATTTATCACTGATGTATAGAAAAACATTTGATTTATAGGTATTGATTTTATATCATGCTACCTTGCTGAATTCATTTATTAATTCTAGAAGTTTTCTGGTGAAGTTTTTTGGATCCTCTAAGTATAGAATCATGTTATCAGCAAGTAAGGATAGTTTGAGTTCTTTTCCTATTTGTATACCTTTAATTTCTTTCATCTGTCTAATTAGTCTGGCTAGAGTTTCAAGGACTATGTTGAATAGGAGTGGTAAAAGAGGGCACCCTTGTCTCATTCCAGTTTTTAGAAGAAATGCTTCTTAATTTTTCTTTGTTTAGAATGATGTTGGCCTTGATTTAGCATAGATAGCTTTTACAGTGTTGAGGTATGTTCCTACTATCCCTAGTTTTTCTAGTGTTTTGAACATGAAAGGGTGCAAATTTTAAACATATAATTGTGTTACATAAGTGTTTTATGTAACTAGGACCATATTCTAAACATTGTTTTATAATTTGCTTTTGTTACCTGACTGTATATGTTAGATTTTTTTCTATATCAGTTTATATAAATTCACATTGCTTTTCTAAAGTTTTAAATAGATTTTGATATTGTGATTATGTTGAGTATATTTGATTATTGGATAATGTTGAATTTATTTATGTTTTTATTATTACAAGGTTGCAAGCCATATGGTCTGTGTAGTACATATTAAACTGTACTATTGTATCACAAATGCAGCCATAAACAATATAGAAAAAAGGGTGTGGTTGCATTCCAATAACATTATATTTTATTTATGAAAGCAGTTGACCGACTCAGAAGCTACACTTTTTTCAATTCCTGTTATAGAAACATAAAAGTGAATGTAAATATGCCAGTAGTAAACAAAGAATGTCTTGTGGTAGACAATAAATAAGTAAAAGCAGAGCAAAAAGTATTCATGTAGTGAATACTCATCTTTGGAGGAACACACCACCCTAAATTTATGTGATTACCATTATGAACAAATTGTAGATGTGAAGAAGTAGTGAGGAACTATCAAAATTTTAAGTTTCCTTATTTAAAATTGTTGGTGGGTATAGCACATACCTGTAATTGCAGCTACTGAGGAGACTCAGGAGAGTGAGGCAGGGTTGAAAGTTCAAGATAGACTCAGCAACTTAGTGAGACCCTGTCTCAAAACATAAAAAAATAAAAGAGATAGAGGGCGAGGATGTAGTTTAGTGATAAAATGCCCCTAGGTTCAATTCCCAGTACCAAAAAGATAATAAATATATAAATGAATTGTGAAATTCTTGGATTTATTTACTTGTTTTCTGTGCCAAACAATATTGTTCAATAAAAAGAAGTGAATTTGGTCCTGCAACATTTCTTCCTGTTTCCTTAATCTTTCTTCACTTATTTCTTATCTGGCTTATGCACTAAGCCATTTTATATGTGACCTGATATTTAATCATTTAAGCCCTGCACTTTGTTGCATCTCTTACACAACCTCTCCTACTCTTTTTCTTTCCATCTGTTTGTACTATAAACTTTGGTTGGTTAATAAATCTGCCACCTCACTCCTGAAAAGATTTTTAAAAATCAGAAGAATCTCAAGTGATGTGTTATTTTCTAGTCATTTTTCAATGGTTAAAAATTTCCCAAGCAATTTTTATTACATCTTGGAAGGCATTTAAATATTAGTTCTAGTTTAATTTTGATTTTCAAATACTGAAAAAAAATGTATCTTTTGGGAGAAAACACGTTCATATCATGGTAAGAATTCCCATTATAAATATGAGCAATTCCATAAAAAATAAAAACCTGTGCATAATTATATATGGCTTAGCAAACTTTAACATCTTGAAGTCTAATTTGAGAAGATTAGATTGTTTAATTAGTCCATCTTTAATATACGTGAGATATCAGTTGGGGGAAATGCTAGAAGTACTAATATAACATTGTAAAGTGTGCAGCTGATGGCTCCTTTTCATTGAATAAATCTAAATTGAGCATGATATTGATGTAATATGACCATCAATAGACAGTGTAACTGGCTAAAAATGATTAAAAGTTTAGGATGGACAGTGAAGTGAGATCACTAACCAAACTACTTGCCTGAAATGCCCAAGGTTTATAAACATATAACTGACAATTTTGCAATATGCCTTAGTTATAATTATTCATAGATTGGTCTGTGTCAAGATAATCTGATATAATCACATTATCTTTTCATAAATATAAGCATTTTTTATAAATAAATTAATTCACATCTCTGGTGCTTTATATCAGTCGATTTTTATTACGTTTTGTGCAAATATGTGACTCACACCTGAAAAGGCCTGGATACCTGACTCTTATGCCAGGATGTTCATAGAAGGAAATGCCAAAGACTTTCAGGAAACACTTAAAGTGGCAGCAATGACTGTAATGGGAATCGTGGCTTGAAGACCATCTGTTGAAAAAATCATAACATCTGGATAAATGTTAGCTCCAAGGCTCCTGAGATTGGCAAAAACTATTCTGTCATTAACAGGTCTTGGATTTAAAGGGAGATGATTTCATTTGACTAAGAGTAAGGAACTAACTCGAGACATGTGTGAGCCATATTTCACGTCACGGACTCACATCTTAGGTGCAGAACATTGGGGTTATTCTCTCTAGCTTTCACAGAAGGTTTGCAAATTATGATAGTAACTATCAGTAGATATCCCTCCTTTGGGAATTCTGAGCTTTCAGAGTGAATACCTACCTTTTGAGGAGAAATAAATACTTTGTCTAAATCATGCATTTGATTCCTTATCTTCATATATGCTTTCTCTACTTATAAGAACAAATTCTGGGCTTTAATAGTCAAAGAAGCAGTCATACACTCAAGGTTAAAAATTTCAGCTGCCATGAACTACTTAAAAAATGTGTCTTTATTTGGAGAAAGATAGAACAATAAATATACACTATTTAAATCTGAGACTAAAATTGTCTGCTAAGAAGAATATAAATTTCTAGAGAATAGTTAAGTATTCCTTTCAAAATACAAATACAACTTGAAATAAAGGCATTTTTTATCCTTCACTTTTTATAATGTTGAATACTATCTTTGGAAACATATTCTTCTATTTCTGAAAAAAAAAATTTGCTTGTATACTTGTAGGTGGTCACAGAGGAGGCTCCTTAGTAGAAAGTGATTCTACCAGTTTATGGAAGAGTTCCTAAAGGGGAATTTCTGAATAACAAAGTTACAGTTTATAAAAACAAAACAAAACAAAGCTCTTCTCATTCTTAAAATGTTAGACCAAGATCATGTCTAAATTATCTATGTCATTATAAATAGGTTCTTAAGGTTCAAGGACAGTTGTCATTTTTCTGGGTAAGCTGGGCCCCTGCTGCTCACCTATTGCTTGTCTAGGTAATCAAGGGTACTGTTACTAAAGAGGAGGTGGGTTAAAATAATATTGTTTAGATATAATTTGTTGTAAAATGCAGCATCTTCTGTGGTATTTCTGTCATAAATTAAGAGCCTGAGGGTAGTCATGAAGAAACATTAGAGGTCCTGGTTATTATCCTAAAGAATGAAATGAGCAAAAATCATACTGATTGATACTCTATTTAAATTGTTAAAAATCTTTAATAAAATATTACCTAGTTAAAGCAAGAAATTATATATTTACATGTCATGACAGAGTGGAGTTTGTCCCAGGAATGGAAATTCCTAATGTAAAGGCTACATAAAATGATAACAGCAGAAAATTTTGACAAAACATTTATTTGCCCAAGGACTTATACATAGAATATATAAGTAACAACCACAATCAATGATAAAAAGATAAGTAATCTAACTAGAAATGAGTGAAAGACGAATATGTATTTCACAAAAATGTTTTCATGCTCATTAGGAAAAGACAAACCAAAACCACAATGAAATAGTTTCACATATGCAAGAACAACTGAAATTAATACTTCCTAAATAGTTCTATGAGATCAGCATTACCTTAATACAAAAACTAGATAAAATCATCCCAGTTAGAAAAACTGGAGATCGTTCTCTCACATGAATATCCATGCAAAATTCCTCAATAAAAAAACCAAAACACTGGATCCAATAAATAGTATATGAAGACATGGTCAATATCATTTGTCAAGAGAATCAAATATTATGTTGAGGAAACACTTGGTTGGGGGGGAGAAAGAGGGAGAATGTCTGGGCAGTTAACCTATCCCTGGAATAGATGGTCACAGCTCAAATTGAAGGAACTAGCTCTTGGTGGAAGACCTGAGGATCTGAAGGTCTAGGGAAGGATAGCCAGGTTAGGAAGGTCTGGGTATTATGATGAAAGAAAAAGCTTAACCAGTGGAAAAACTATACACAAACCTGGGTCTTGTTTGATCACAAAGCAAACATGATCACTGAATGATACTAACAATCAAAATGGCCTTTGTTATGGTGTTCCTCAAAAGCTCATATGTGAGACAATGCAAGAAAGCTTGGAGGCAAATGATGTAGCTTATAAGAGTTGCAATCCAATCAGTGGATTAATCCACTAGTATGGATTAACTGGGCTGGGACTATAGGAAAATACTGTGTGGTTAGAGGGAGTAGGTCACTGTGGGTGTGACTATGGGATTTCTATTTTGTTTTGGTGAATAGAACTCCCTCTCTGCTTCCTAATTACCGTGTACGGAGCTGCTTTCCTTCTCTGTACTCAGCAAATGTAATATTGCACTTTGAACAACCATCACCGATCAAGTGGTGCTTCAAAGTGACAGCCCGACATGGGGGCCCACAATAATAATTCCAGAATAATAAAACACACCTATTTCAGAGGTAGGGATAGGTAGAAACTAGTTTCCTTGAACTTATACGTACCTGTGAGAATTATCACTCACTACCCTGCTTCCTTTTGTTGTTCTCCCATGGGCAGTGGCTTCCTCAGCTAGTCTGTCATGATCCTGCTCTCCCACTCAGTACTGGCACAGGCAGAGCTGTGTGCCATTCAGTCTATGTCAGTTAAGGATATTTAAGTGGCAGACCCTAGGAAGGGATTAGACACACAAAAGAATCATTGGACAGAACCCAGGAAGGATAAAATTAGAAAAGCAGGAATACACACGAAAGCCTGTGTATAGCAGTACAAGTCCATAAAGGAAAGGGTGAAGGAAGCACGTATTTTAATTTTTTGGATTCACAAAATAAAATAGTTTAATAAAGTTGTCTATTGGAGAGGGCTGGGTGAAACAGTTACTTTCCTGTATTTCTAGCAGAATTGTACTTAGTCTTCATATTTCAGTACGCTTCCAATACATTTTCTAATGAATTTTAAGACCAGGCTATGGGGAGCCTAATAAAGAAATTCAGTGTCTCACATAAATGAGCTTATACTAACACCATGGCTGTGCTTAGTCACTGGTAGGGATTGATTGAGATTTGCTCAGGGGAATGAGGGTAGACCTTGAGGGTTGCCAGCTGGAACTTCTAATTAACCATGCTTTCTGCATCAGGAGATCTGGGTGGTGCATTTCCATGACTGCCATATATCATGTGAATTTGTGTGGCTGTGGCTGTATCTGAATGCATGGGTCTTTAAAATTTGATAAATGTGGTGTTCAGATTAGTGGAGAAAGTATGACCCATTCCATAATGAGTATTGAAAAAATTTGACTAGCATGTATGCTTTCTGTGATAGAAGCAACTTGGTCATATTTTTGACTGGATTTCTATCACATAGAACTAAAGCTAGCATACCATAGTTATTGAAAACAATTTTCTTATGTTTCTTAAGAAAACAATTTTCTTAGTCCATTTGTTAAAAAGCCACATCCTTTATTAAAATAAATCTCAGATGACTCAAATAATTGGTCATAAAAGCTAGAAAATTATTGGAGAAAATTTGAAAAAAAATTATAATGTTAGGGGTGGGAATAACCATCTTAGGCAAAAAAAATAAAGTTGATAAGTTTTATTATGTGTAAACTTTATTTCTAAAGACAACATAAACCAAATTAAAAAGATAAATAATAAACTAACATATAACAAAGGCTTAGTATACAAGTATATTTTAATAACCATATGTTGGCAATAAATTTAAAAATCTGGTTGTGATTGTAAATAAAACAAATGCCCAATAATCACGAATGACATTTAGCAATTGGTAATCTTATAAATGAGTACATTGAGATAACACATATTTTAATCTATTGAATTTACAAAAACAAATAGTTTAATAAAGTTATCCATTGGACAGGGCATGGTGAAACAGTTGCTTTCATATATTTCTGGCAGACTGTATGTTTGCCCAGTCATTTTTGAGACCATTTTGGCATTATGTTTTAAAGCAAATATTTTTCATGTTTTATGTGCCAGCAATTCAATTTCTACTCTTCCATCTTAGATAAAAACTTTCACTTATCCATACTATGAACCTCTTGAATAAGATGAACCTTGAAAATCATGCTAGATAAAAGAAACGAATCACAAAGGATCACATATTGAATTGTTCCACTTGTATGAAATATTCAGGACTAGCAAATTCAGAAAGATGGAAGTTATCTTAGTTGTTGTTTAGTGCTTAGTGGAATGTGTGTGGATTTGCACAGGTAGTCTTATTTAAAACTAAAAAATTAAAAGCAAACCAAAACTATGGAAAGTGGAATGACTAATGAAATTATTGTATAGCCATAGTATAGAGAAACTTGTAGCTATTAAACTAAGACCTTCAAGATACACTTGAATAAAAAAGGCAGATTGTAAAACAGATAAAATGTGATGTTATGTTTTAAAATACAATTAGAATAATTGGTATTGGTCAAGATACATGGAAGTTGGAACTCTCATACACTGCTGTTGGGAATGTAAACTGGTATACCTACCTTTGGAACAGTCTCTGGCAGTCCCTCAAAAGATTAAACACAGAGTTACTATTATGACCCAGGAATTGCTCTCCTATGTATATAACCTAGAGAAATAAAGACAAATTTCTACACAAAAACCTGTACATGATGTTCTAGCAGCATCGTTTGTGATATCCAAATAAGAAGAAATCAATCAAATACCCATCAGTTGAGGAATGGATAATATGATATATTCATACAATGGGATGTATTCAGTAACAAAATGAAAAGAACTACTGAAATGAAGTACTCTACAACATGGATGAACCTCGAAAACTGCAAGATAAAAGAAACCAGTCACAAAGGGTCACATACTGAATTGTTGCATTTATGTGAAATATTCGGGATGAACAAATTCACAAAGATAGAAATTATATTATGGTTATCTAGGGCTTATAGGAATGGAGTACAGGGTGTGAGGGTATGAAAAATAGTGGTTAATGGGTATAGGGGTTATTTTGAGGGTATTGGTTGTAGTGATAGATTCACAAATCTGTGAATGCACTAAAAGTCATTGAATATACAGTTCACATGAGTGAATTGCATGGTTTGAATTAAATTCAATAGAGCTGTTTAAAATTGTAATTATATAACAGTGTTACATATTTTCTGTAAGGATGTGTATGTGCACATAAATTAACTGAAAAATTTACACGGCAAGTGTTAATTTTGGTCTTTGACTATTTTTGATACTTTTGACCACTTTTTGAGTAAATCTGAAGATTTATGATTCAGAATTTGTAATTTCACTAGGCATCTCAGAGGAAGGGGAGAAAGCACTGAATTGAAAACAATGTTCTTATAATAAGACATTTCATACTTTTAGGAAGCAAGTATTTGGTACTATTAATGTAATTAATAATTGATTTTCAAGTTATTTTCCTAATGGAGGTTTCCTCTACATCAGATCTATGAAACAACTTTATAGACAAGGTTCAGATTTCTCTATCCCTCTTTCCACTCAAACGTCTCAGCACCAAATCACCCAGAAAAAAACTGAATGTGGCATTTGCCACACTTAAGTTGAAAATTCTGAGAAGTGCACTCAAATGCTGACTTCTATTGAGTGGTAACTGGATCTTCCCCTCAAGTAAGGTGACAGCCCAAGGATCACAAATCGTGATCACTCTTACTCAGCGCTGGGTTCCATCAAGAGCTGGGGACTTGCTGCAATGATGCTTGGCTAACTTTTTCTGTTCGTGAACCCCAGCTTCTCTCACTAACCCCAATAAAAACTCTAACCATTGGCAGCTTGGCAACTAGAAACTCTACAACTATGACTAATCAATAAAAATCAAACAAGGATATTAATTTTAACTCAATTTTCATGTATAAAGGATATGCCACTTAATAGAGATATGCCTGAAAAATCTAAAAGTACCTGAAAGAACAAACTAGCCAGCTACAGTCACAAAGTAAAAATGGATTCTGGTAACTCCACAAAATAAGTTTTAGTTTAATAAATACTATTAAGATTATACTGGGCAGTTTTTCCATAGCTTATAGAACACCTAGAGTACAACTTCAAATATTTTCCTTCTCCCCTAGCTAAATTAAGTACTATAAAATTTGACTCACAGCTTCTTGAACTTCCAAATTAAAATCACCTTTAATTAAAAATTATAGCCAGCAGGAGAAACAAAGAATGCTCTATTTTTAAAACACTAGTAGTTATAATATTTATCAGTGGACTATCTCTATTTAAATGGAAAAGTCTAAATAAAAGAATTCTATAGGACAAAAAGCAATTAGTTTCAGGTATTTCCTGTTAATAAAATAAGAAACTCAGGGCCAGACTTGTGAAATTATTATTTTTTAGTTTAAAAAAATCAAGGGTCTAACATTTCTTCTCTTTTCCCAAAGGTGAACTGGAAAGTTTTATTTGTAACTAAACAAGAGAAAGTAATGTCATTTATTCTTAAAACTTTGACATACAACTTTATTTTCCAAGTGATCAGGTGGGACACTGAAATAATGTAAATGATTAGAAAACTGAGGAACCAGACTTTTCAATCAATTGATTAATGATCAACTATTTATTTTGCATATATTAATCTATAAGCCAGGGTCCAACACACTATTATACATATCTCCTGTCTCTAGAGATTTCTAATCTAAACGAAAATACATAAAATCATATGATTCCATGGTATATCACAGCATATCCCCTCTACATCTTATTAAGCAGTGAAAAATTCAGAGATGGTAGTTCTGGAGCACAATGTCATTAGAAAGTGAGACTCAGAAGATGGGTACGAGATTCTGAGGTAAAGAGTAGGAAGGAGGTGGGATACCAAGCAAGTCAATCATCAAAGCAGACACAGAGTTAACAATGAGTGCAGTGCACAGTTATTTAAAAATAATAATTGAAAACATGTTTCCTGGTGGAAGAGAAAAGTATATATGGAAGAACAGAGGGAAGTAGTAAGAACAGGAAGTGTAGGGTCAGGCAATGGATGCCTTAAACCCAGGCCTAAGAGCCAAGAGTTACTTGCATGGGAAATAGAACCTATGACAGGTATCAGAGCAGAGTCCTTATCAAAGTGGTAAGTTGAGATTCTGTAAGGGGGAATTCCTCTGAAAAGCCCTGTCATAGCAATATATCTAGATGGAAGTAAAATTGGATTAAAAATTCCAATATATGTTGTCTTTCTTGGTCACTTACTATTGCACATGTGTCAAAGAAAGATGTATATAAAGATTAACTTCTCACTTCAGTCCGAGGTAAGGAGAAAAACTGATAGAGAGATGTAAGGTGGAGAAGATCATAAGTTTACTATTGAAGATACTGACTTTGCAGTTCCAGCAAGAGACACTGCTAACATGTCAGGAGGTAGGAATATGGAGCCAGAGTTTAGATGAGAAAGATCTTGAAAGGCAGATTTGAACATAATTGAAAAGAGAGTGCACAGAAAACAGGACTGAGGGCCAAAAAAATGAAACTTGGAAGAGTCAGTGGTTAAAGAGGAGCCAAAGAAGGAAACAAAGAAGGATTAAATCAGGGATGCAGCAAGTCACCCAAGACAGTATTTCACAGGAGCCAATGGAGTTAAGTCAGTTCAGAAAGGGTGGGGTTACCAATTTCACATGCTACAAAATCACCAAAGAAAATGAGAACAAAGAAAAGGACCCTGGGATTTACAATTATACACACACACACAGAGTCACTGATGACCTACAAAGAATACACATGGTGAAGTTTCATAAAATACATATTAAAATGTGTAAAATTTGATTTACACTAACATTTAAAATGCTGTTTCTGTTTATTCCTGAAACAGAATAAGCTGGTTTATCTGGTGTTTGTATCATGTGCCTTGATGCATCTGCTGTAGTATGAACATGCATTTATAACAAGTTGAAAGTGTTTCAAGGGATTTTGTATCAAAAATAGTGGAACCTAGCATTATATACAAGGACCTCTTTTTGGAGTTATTACTGCAGATTATTCAAAGGGTACCTAAAGAAATTGCAAATTCCACATCATAAATCCTTGAGTTCACTCACAAATAGTCAAAAGTATCAAAAATCTTCAAAGGCCAAAATCAACTGTTCTAGTTTAGTTTTATTGTATTTTATTGTATCCTCACTTTTTCAAATAAATATTCCATATTAAAGGAGCTATTTGATTTGCAGGAATACAGTCCTCTAAAGAGTTAACAAGGTTGGAAAGAAATGAAGAGTAAGTAAATAATTTTTTTTACTTACTCTGATAACTTAATTACTAAATAATGGCTTTTATAGTCCTGTAATATTTCCCCTACTTTTTCTAACAAATCTAAATTGCTTTATCTCTAACAACACAATAATATTGTTAGAGTTAGAAATGAAATTAATAATATTCTTTGGAAATGACTCTTTCAACTATAAAAATAATATTTGATTCTCTTGTAAGCAAGAAATCATAGTCCCATGACAAAATGTATTTATCTTGGGAACAAATCTCTCTTCTCCCACCTTCTCCCATTAACTCAGCTGGGTCCCTTAAGTGTATCAGTCATTAGATTTCCTGTCTTTCAAATAAGAATGATTTCAGTTCCATTCACCTCATGGGGATTTTATGAAGAGAAAATGTAAATTAATGTAAAAATCTTTAACATGTTAACAGGTATTAACCTTCAGTAATTCAATCAATCTTTTCTTTGTTAAAAGCAATTTTCACTAAAGATATTAATGTGTAATCTATACGCAGTTTTGTGAAAACAGGCAGTTTTCCTGCCAATTCTCATATGGAAGAAGGCTTAGAGCAACTAATTATTAAAAGGAAAATAAAAGTTTTATTTTCTTCTGGCAGAAAACTCACAGTCATAATGATCTAATCCATGCTTATCCAATGGATAGCTGCATCCAGGAGGCTGGAAGCAAACATGCCTTACCCTGTCTTTAACTTCCTCCTTTCTTTTAGGCTTGATCACCTCTGTAGCAAAGTCTGTCTTCTAAATTCTCTTTATTTCCATAACTGCATTAAAAAGGTTTATATTATCTGTCAGAGTGGAGTAAACCCCAGAGCAGACTAGCCAGTTCAAGGGGGCTATGGCAGGCCTTCTCTTAGGAAGGTTTTTATTGTTGGTGAGAGTAACCCTCACAATCATACATCAAGACTTCTTGCAATCAAAGACTGTGTTGTGTGGTTCTCAAAGCAGCCTCCTTATTATATAAGACATCAATCTTCAATAGGCATGGCCCATTAATTAGCATTTGACCACTGTCCACAGGGAAAACTGAATACTCTCTAGGAGCTGGCAAAAGGTACACAAAGGTTATAGGGAGTTCTAGGGTCAATGGAGTCTCCATTAATTAGGTACTAATTAAAAATTATGAAAAATAGTCTCATTCTGACCAACATTTACTAAATGATTTGGCTGTTAATCTGGTTTTTGCATTAAGCAATTCCCTCTGTATAGTCCCCCTCCACACACACTTTTTAAAGTAAACCTGGGATACTTCAGAAAACTACTCCTTAGTCATCATCTTCACTTTTCTTGGTTATTCTCCCCTAAAGAGACCCTCAAAATCTTTTTACTGCTGTTGCAATACATACTACTTCAAGCATGCAGATGTGTTTTGGGTACAACATACCATACTTACACCCTGAATCAAGTCAAAGTTTTCTTCAAATGTTTAGTTTCCCTCTACTAACTCCATGTTGTTTCCATTAATGTTTCACTGTTTCCAAGCAATTATTAGAGATAGTAATTGCTGAAAACCCACAGTATCTAAACAGAAACCTCAAAAGAACACATGACTTCTCTGTTTTTCAAAGTTTGGAAGCATCTAAGATATTTTGTCATTGCCACATATCTCTAAATCTTTAATCAATTAATTTCAAGGAAGTATTGTTTTAAAATTTTAAAAGATAACTGCATAAAAACAATCGAATTTTCTGTTTGTTGCTCAGAAGTTATATTACACTTTGATTAATAATATATCTAAATTAATGGGAAAGCAATCTTTATTTCTTATGTACAACTGAGACAGAATTTCTATTTAGTTATAATTTTTATTTAAATTCACAAATTTGGGCTCTCCTATTACTTCCCATCCTACATGAAAACTTAGAATAAATATCCCTAAGAATGCCATCACATTTATCACGTGGTTGATGTTATTATCTATATGATCTCATTTTGGTGAAAGAAATTTCCCTCAAGTTTCAGTGAAGGAAGGACTATTTCTCCTGGGAAATTAATTTTTATTTTATGAATTTTGATTCATGTAACTAATCAAGATTCTAGTTCTATCTTAGCAACTATGAAGCGGAAAAGTACATTTATAATGTGCTCCAAGGAAATACATAAAATGTCTTGGAAATAACATAGCTCCAATTTTTAATTTAATTTTCTAATGTGTTTTTTTATCACCTTGAATTTCTTCACTTTTAAAAAATTTTGTAGTTCCACAAGCAAATCTAGAAATTGCCTTAAATTCTTATTGAAATAAGTCAATTAATATTATCAAGCATTGTAAATTGAGCAGTTTAATACCTTATAGCTGGAACCTAAAACATACTCTTTAATTTCTTCTTTGAAAAAACAAAAAGACTGAAGGGTTTGCAAAATAATTAGGAATGAACATAAAAAGTAGCTAGAACTATGTTAAAGATAATATAGAAATAAGAAAATGAGAACATATACGAATCATTATAATATATAACTTTAAGAAGTACATACTATTTCTTTTGTACAAACCAAAGACACCACCAGGCCTCACCTACCACAGATGGAATTGTATCAATCACAACCAGAAGCTCCTTAGCTTGCACCCATCTGCTCATGTAATGCTTTCATTCCACCAGCAATGTCTATTTTTATTAATTGGAGACTTCCTCGAAGGGTGTCTCACTCTCAACCCAATCTGCCGGCCACTGTCACCATGTAATATGTGTCTCTGGGTCTTGTACTTCTCATATGGCTCCTGTTCTTCAATTCCTGCTGTCCACACAAGCTCTTAAAACAAAGACAGTTCTTGCGCCAGTGATGGTGTTGATTGTGGAACTTGGAGCTTCTGGACAATGGTTTCTTCCACTTCTCCCAGTCTGCCTTTTCTCCTGTGATCAAATTAGTTTGGAGTTTATGAAGAAAGAGGGAAAGTGGCTGTTGCTTAAACCCTAGGCCATGCTTTCTCACCTGGATAATAAGAGTTAGAAACTATAAGGAGGTCCTGAAATGATCTACTCCACCTTCTTACCTTTCCTCTGTAGACACCATGAGTAACGTTTTTTTTGTTGTTGTTGGGATCATGAGATAGAATTATACTTACCTACTTGCACCCTGCTTTTCTTCTAACCTAGCAAAAATAATCATCCTTCTTTCTCCAGATAAAGAAAATCTTGGGTCATCATCATTTTTCTTACTGAGGGCCTATTAGGTACTAGGGACAGAGTTCTGTGGTTTATAGTGATGAAGCACAAGGAGATTAAGAAACTTGCCTATATTCATCTAGAAAGTAAGCAAAAGAGCTGGAACTCAAACACAGGTAGTCAAACTCCACAGTCAATATGTTTCAAATGACATTATCTCAACATCCAAGGTAAGTAAACAGATGCAAAGGGAGGTGGTATAATCAACCGTGTCCCGCTTTAATATGTTGACATGTTCAGTGAGTGTAAAAATTTCAAGACCATGATAATCCATAGAATGCCCCCTTTCCTTTCTATTTTAATAGAAAAAGAAAAAATGCAGGGAAACAGAGAGACTTTTTCACAATTTCACAATTAATTTCCAGATTTACTGGATCAGCACCTTGAGAGCAAATACAGCTGTATATGTCCAGCACCTGGGAAAGTGGTAGCAGTTCAGAATGCCCTCAACAAATGTTGATTTTTGATGAACAAATGTGTAATATACTCAATTAAGAATGTCTGATTCTTAAAGTATCTCTATTTACACCAGAGTTGAACCTGTGATGGCAAAAGTACTGAAAAGAATTCATTGTTCCTGATTAAAGTCATATTTATCTAGGAAATGTTTCATGACCCAAGTTTTGAAATCAATGAAGAATATATTTTTTAAAAGCAGAAAAGAAATAGATCTTATGTAGGTGCAATGACACATAGCACAGTAATAGAGAAGAAACCTGTATGTGTAAGCAAACAATGTTAAATGTATTTGATTGGCTAATGCTAAGTCTTGGCTGATTTAGTTAAGTGTGCAAGTGATGAAGGGCCAGGTTGATGGAGGCTGCATTTTTCTAGTTATGGTTTTAAACATTAAGTAGTGCTGGGAAATTCTGAAAACAGTATCATTTTTATTGAGTGCTTTTAGAAAATGTGTGCTGAAAATGTCATGAAATCAAACAAAGAACAATGAGGTGTAAAAACTTTTAATAAATTTCAAATCTTTCATTGGGAAGGCACTCTGCATTTCTAAACATGGAAGACAAATAATTTAAAAACATAAAAATAAAAGCCAAACCCTGTTTATGTGTTTAGAGAAGAGCTTAGGTTTTATTTAGGATGATTAGCAATTTATTACTGTGGATTTAGCCTTATAAAACTAACAGCTTATAATGTTATGAGAACTCCTTAGTTTAAAGTTGTTCAGACTCTGTAATTTCAAAACTATCAGCTCTTTAATCTTTTCAACAGTCTCTTTTTTTTTCAGAGTTCTTTTCCACCTAAGATATGTGCTAAGTTACTGTAAGCCACCTTTTCCTTCCAGAATATTCACAATAAGTAGTGGTTCAATGACACAGAGTGTGATCAGTTGATATTCTATGTTGTAAGCAAAAGAAAACAACACTAGACATATCAAGCAGAAAATGACTTGTGGTAAAAGCATTGGGTAGTTGCAGGATGACTGAATAGAGACCATGAAGACAGAAAACACTCCCAAATAATGCTGTGTAACTAATGAGAGGGAAAACTCCTCTGCTGTTGCTGCCGGCATGACTCAGAGTCCATTGTACCCAAAATAATGATCAGAAACTGGCCCCAAATAATGTAGCTTGATTACTATCACCAGCGGAGATGAGATATAACAGTAACTATTACACCTTCACATCTACTTTTATCTTTAGAATAAATTCTGTAATGTTCTTGTTTTGGAGTGTGGTTGACTTCTGAACCAAATATGTACCTCTTTGGGAAAGGCTAGAATATGCCTCCCCTAGAAAGGCCCCATTGCAATTCTTATATCAGGACCTTTTGTTGCCTCCACAGAATATCCCACCAACATTCCTTAGACCATTGGTTCCACTGAATCCTAAGGGTCACATGGCAAGGCATTTTTCCTTTGGGTTCAGTTCACTGTTGTCTTTTGGGTCACACAGTAAACATATTTTCCCCCTCTAAATGCAGACAGATTCACCAAATTTCCTATCCCTATTTAGTGACAGGGAATGCACAATGCAGCTCTTGTTCTGCCATTTTGTTGGAAGTATCTTGACCATGTTACAAATTCCTGGGTCTTCACCAAGGACGTTTCACCTGATCTACAATCTTTCAGTAAAGTACCAAGAAGCTCCAACTTTCCTGGTACTATCACTGTAAATTTGTGATGGTGTAGGCCAACATGTTATTTTGAAAGATGGTAAAAAGAATAAGTTTCCTGCCAAATAAATTATAGCATGTATAGCTAGAAGGATAGAGGCAGGGAGTACATATCTTGCCTTTTGGCAAGACATTGAAGATACTCTTCTGTTGGTGCCAGATAAAAACTATATACAAATGCTTCTCATCTTACTCTGAGACTATGTCTGGATAAACCCATCATAAATTGAAAATATCCTAAGTCAAAAAATGCATTGAATATTCCTAACACACCAACATAATATCTTAGAATCACAGTACACTGTAGAGTTTTGGTTTACCTTAATCAAGATATGGATCGCTGGGAGTTGCTGCTCAATGCTACAGTCCAACATTGAGATGAGTATTCTATGGTATATTGTTAGCCAAGAAAAGACCAAAATTCAACACTCTAAGTATAGTTTCTACTGGATATATTTCTTTGCACCATTATAAAGTTTAAAAAAATGATTAAATTGAATTATTGTAAATCAAGGATTGTCTGCATGTAGTAGTTCCAGATTATACTAGTTGCTAGAATTATGTTAATGTAACCCAGGAATGAACCCACATCAGGAATTGCAGAATTGCCTAATACTTAAAGTCAAGATAATCCCACTCTTGCTTCTGTACCAAACAAGTGAGTTTGATGATGATACAGTGAGAATTACCCCCTCTTAATCTTTGAGGGCTTTGATGGGAGGATCAATATCTATGGTTCTCTCTGGGCTGTGTTATCACTTTTGTTTCACTATTTTGGCATGGGATGGGAGGCTCCACAGTTTCTCTTTAGCATTTACTATAATGATAATCCTTATTCTATGCATATAGGTGGAAGTTTTGTCAGTTGCTTAGAATAATAATTTCATTTGAAAACATAAATAAAAGGTATGCTGGGCTTGGAGTTTCACTGAGTGTAACATAAATTGGTTATATGTGATTTCTGTTTATCTCCTGATTCTCATAATCCCTATTGTGGCAGATACAGTGATAATCTTTCCAGGATCTAGCTTGGACCCATTGTGCAAGTATCTCTGAAAGTTATGGATCTTTGCTTTATTCTAAGACCTGCTTATTCTGATCAATGGACCTAGATTTCTTTGGGAAAGTATTAAGGGGGATAATCAGTACCTAGGATATTATTAGAGTCCAAAGTCAAGATGGCCTGTTCTGCTTTTAGTTCAAGGACCACAACATATTTGAACTGGTCTAGGTCTAAATACTGGGTGAGAAAATATAAATTTTTTGGCAAAAATAAGGCCTCCACTTCTTACATCTTGTTATTGTTTTTATTCAGTTTTGTTTTGTTTTGTTTTTGGTACCTGGCATTTAACACGGGTGTGCTTAACCACAAAGCCACATTCCCAGTCCTTTTTTATATTTTATTAGAGACAGGGTCTTTCTTAGCCAGGCTTAGGGTCTGGCTAAGTTGCTGAGGCTGGTTTTGAACTCATGATCTTCCTGCCTCAGGCTCCTGAGTCTCTTGGATTTCAGGCGTGCATACCCACACCTGGCTATCCAGTTCTTTATTTGTATTAGGGACACCATGTTCAATATGCCACCACTCTGTGTCCTTATGGATCATACCATTTTGATCCTTTTGTGAGTCTTGCTGCTTATTATAGTCACTGTGGTTCCAGTAGTCTAGCAGTTATGTGTCATCCCTTTCTTTCTGGCATCCTGGGATCTAGTGTCATACTAGAATCTGAGAATATTTTTTAGCTGCTATCTAGTATACAGTCATCTCTTTCCTTCATTATGTGTCCCTAGGCAACATCTTTTGGAAATGTTCTAAGTGTACTCACAAGTATTTATCCAAACCTTAGGGGAGTAAATCTATATACATACATATACATCTGAAAAGTATACTGAGCCCTCTAGAGACTATTGCAGGGAGTAGGTGGGCTGTCCAATGTGTTCCAACCATTACCAAGATGTACTAATCCTTGAGCCCCCTTGGATTCTTTCTTCTACATTATATTGAAGGATTTGAATACTTGATGATTTCAATTGATGTGATAATCTAGCAACCTGTGTAATCAAATTTTAATTTGGCTTCTGTCAGTTGCAGCGCAGAGGATGCTACAGAGAGGACAACCTTTTAGTTTAGTCATAGAAAAGCCCTGAGATTTGGATTTCAACCAAGATTTTAAGACTTTTGTCGATCATTTTCTTTACTTTTAAATATGCAATATGAAGCATCTACTACTTCATCCTTTGAAGATATCCCTTATGCTTTGCTCAGTTATATGCCTTCCACTGAAAACAGCTGGTCTTGAACCCTGGAGACTTCCACAGGAACCTCTGATACCACATCATCTTAAAATAAAGCTGCCACTATTGCAGTCATATTCTCAACAGAATTATTTCTGTGTGGTTCATATTTGTTTAAGGATGAGATGAATACATCTCATAGACTGAACCCAGGTCATGTATCTTTGCTTAGCTAAGGATGAGAATTTTTGACATTTTCAACTTCTGTCATGAGAAGTTGAATTTGTCTTATGCAGAAGTGATTTCATGAGCAAAGGAAACAAAATCAGAAGTTGGGTAGGAAAAAATATATATCCACTATATCAATACTATGGGGTGTGTGTGTGTGTGTGTGTGTGTGTGTGTGTGTGTGTTAGGAAGAGAGACAGAATGAATAATAACTCCAATAAATCGCTTGGATTTGGTAGAGTAAGTGGAAAAATTAAAACAATTTGTGATATCTGTTGAGATTTTATATTATAAATAAACCTGCATCTATGGCTTAACTCCATTTTTTGTATGATTCTGAGAGAAAAAGAATAGGTTATTGAACTTTAAAAATCCATCTTGACAATCAGATTATTAAAAATCAAATCCAAAGGGGAAAAAAAGCATAAAAGGTATAACTGTTCTTTTATTAAGATTTTTATTTACTTCTCCACAAAATATACCACTAGGCAATTCAATATTTTCCAACCTAAATAACACAGGAAGCAAGGACTGCAGAGAATCAAAACCCTAACAATGAGAAAGAACTTCTGTGGCATATATTGTGGTAACCTGAAAACACTGAGTATTCCAGTCAATGTACACTTACAATGTGATTGCAGTTATAGAGAAAAGGGGCATACATATACACATATATACATTGAAAGAGATTTTTAAACATACAAACCTTATAGGAAAAAATAAATCATTAAATAAAATTAGAAATTTTGAAACAAGTTTGTATCCATGTTGAGTTATTTTCTAAACAACTAGTCTTACAAACAAAATATTGTTCCTCACACAGTATCACAGATTTTGTGTTTAAAAGGTAATTTATACCAAGTCAGAATTTTTTTAAAAGATTAAAAGCATTTCAAAAGTTTCACCTTCTAAAAGAGTTTGTGTCTATGATTAAGGACTCAAAATACACATGTATAACTTATTTATGAAAAGAAAATTATTTTAAAAGGCTTAAACCTTGTTTTGTTACAACATTTCAGCTTGTTGAGAAATATAGTTAGGTCACTTGGAGTGGAGGATATGATATGAAAAAGTAAACAGGAAGTATTTTTCATTTTTTAGTCTGAAGTTCTATGATAATAAAATTCCTTTTCTTTCATTCATTCATTCTTTTCTTTTCTTTTTCTGAAAAATTAATGCTGTTCACTAACAGATACGTACATCTATTCACACTTTTTTCATCAGTTTATTATTTCAAACACAGAACATTTTTCATATGCATGTGTATATATACAATAAACTCTCTATATCCCAGAGTTATATATCCGTAGATTCAACCAACTGCAGATGGAAAATATTCTGAAAAAAGTATGCTTTCATTAAGAATGTACACACTTTCGGTCATTATTTCCTAAACAATACAATGTAATAGCTATTTATAAAACATTTTACATTGTTTTATGTACTGTAAGTAATCTAGAGAGGATTTAAAGTGTACAGGAGGATGTACATAGTGTAAATGCAAATACTATACCATTTTATATAACAGGCTTGAGCATCTGTGGATTTTGTTCTCCAAGGGGGATGTGGGGCCTGAATTTAATCCCCCACAGATACAAGGATATCTGTAAGTGTATGTACATAATTCACTGGCTTACAAAAATCCATTAACATTTCAATGAAATTTTGTATTAATTCAAACAGTTGGGTATGATATTACATGCCCTATTATTTACTATATGGTTAAAAAAATAAGAAAGGAAGATCCAAAAGAAACATATAATACAAGGTGTCAGATTGCTGTGTGACAGGATGATGTCAGGAGTTACATGCATAAAATTATAGTAGGATCGTATCAAAGTATAAGTCTTAAAGCATACTATAGACAAGAGGAAAAAGGTAAGTCCCCAAACTAAGTGAAAATTTTGGGGGGCTATCAAGAGTTGAGATGAGTTAAATGTATGAGGCACAGAAGAATTTATTCAGAGAGAACCTTAAATTCACAAAATGAGTTGAGACATCCAAATATACATAAAGCCATTATCCTAATAATTATGTAAAAGAACGAATTAAGAATTTGTTTGCATCAATGCTAATGTTTAGTTTGCCAATACCTAATTGTGCCTAATTTAAGTGGCCTTATTACTTTCAGCCAAATGTTCAGCTACAATTGAATTTGGTGGTGGGGGGGTCCTGGGGATTCAATCCCAGGGTGTTTTATCACTGAGTGACATCCTCAGCCCTTTTATTTGTTATTTTAAAACAGGGTCTTTGAGACAGGAGAATCACGAGTTCAAAGCCAGCCTCAGCAATGGCGAGGTGCTAAGCAACTCAGTGAGACCCTGTCTCTACATAAAACACAAAATAGGGCTGAGGATGTGGCTCAGTGGTCGAGTGCCCCTGAGTTCAATCCCCAGTACCAAAAAAACAAACAAACAGGGTCTTGTTAAATTGTTTAGAGCTTCACTATGTTACTGAGGTTGGCCTTAAACTTGCAATCTTCCTTCCTCAGCCTCCCAAGTCACTGGGATTACAGGCTTGTACCATCTGGTGGTATAGCACCTAGCTCAACTATCATTGAGTATGAACACAGCTTGTGGTGCACATAAATAAAACAAGCCTAAGGAAAATTTGGCACTAATGCACAGTGCACAAGAGCACCACTAAATATCTGATTTTGAATATACTAAAATGATTAATGGTTATAAAGTATATTTTGAAGTAAAACAACACTTAACTTTTAAATTTTCTTAAATATTACACTGGAACATGGAAAGTAAATTCTAGACTGTCAATTGGAGAACTTTTTATTTAATTCCAAACTAAAAAGTCTTGAAGAAAAATAAAATATTTTGACTTATTAACTGTAGGATTCTGAAACGGATTATTAGGAGGGTGTTTTCACCCCAACTTTAATATCTATTGGTGGTTATAGCTTTGTGATTCATACAGCTCATAGATAATGTTCAGCTTATTGCAAATTGTTCTCAATGGAAGAGATGAAATTGCAATGCTTGGTCAATATTGCTTGTTTAGTGATCTTTATGTATTCCTTCATGCACATGGACACTAATGGGGAATAAACTGACAAAGAGCAAAACTTCACAGGTTGTGATGAGAACTATCTTTAAAGTACAGATGTTTGAACTGAGTCTCAAAATTCTCCTTTGTTTGTTTTGTGTAGACAATTCTTATCCAGATTCACTGGAAATCTTTGCTCCACACATGCTAAGATAAGATTAACACATGGAATTGGAAAATGTGAAAAAATATTTGACACATGTCAAATTTTTAACTAACTTAATATCCCCAAAGTAACAGGGGATGTTAACAATCATGACTCAATGAAATACTTCACTGTAACATATGTTATTTTAACATAATTTAATGTCCAAGGGCAAGTTTGAAAAGTTTTTCATCTGTAGAAATGATTATATCCTTTCACTTTCTAGACATGTTTTAATCAATAATATAGTGCTTCTCTTTTAATTCAGTATAACATACTTCAGGATCAACTGTGACTAGAATCTTCAAAAGGGACAATTTTCCCTGTCCATCATAATTATCAGGAGAAATACAAAGGCCACAATATAACAAATAACACATCCTACAGGATTATAAATGAAGTTATGTCTCAAATCCAACTGATGTGACAAAGTGTAGTCATGTGAACCACAAAATTAATTTTAAAAGAGAAGACTAGTTAAATAATGAATTTCTATTGGCATGTCTTCATTAGTAAAGTTCTAGATGGTGAAATTGGAAAAATTTAAAGAAAAGAGGTATTTCCTAGTTTAAATTACCACTTATTTAAATTAGGCTATTATAATAATATAGATCAGATGATACATTAGGGAAACCACAATTAGGGATTGATGGGAAAATTACTCTTACCAAGAAATTTATTAAGTATCAATATCCATAGAAAACAAAAAAACCCCTCAATTTTACTTTATAAAATCTCATATTTTCCCCCAGAGGTTCAGTAGGATCATTTGAAATTTTGTACTTTCTTCTATGCTAAATTGAGTTTGTTTTTCTCATGTCAAGACTGACTACACACCATAACATAAGTAATGATTTCCATAGACTTTTAGAGAATAAACATCTGGCCCATATTTGCTAATGAGGATCATGTTTATATATTATCACCAGACTGGACTTGGCATACTGGCATAGTAATTTTGGTTATTTTGATGGCTGCTACCATTAAATGAAATCCGTGATATTCCAGATCAATTTTTAAGACATCTGAAAGCATCAAACTGGTGAAAATCTGTTCTGATTTGGGGTGCTTGGAGTATTCATTAATAACAATTTGCTTGAGTCTATAAGTACTTAGAAACATTATAAATGGAGTGTTGCATGAATAGTAATCTTTACATATCCAAAGTGGCTGAGTCCAAGAGAATTATTGGAATAATTTTCTTGCACTGTCTGATAGATGTTCATTTGGCTATATTAAAAAGAGCAATAAATTGCATAGAATACTCTGAACTGACTATTGGCCTAAGACACAGATAAACTGACAAGAGGGAGGGAAAATCTGCCTTAGTTCCCTGATAATTTGATCCAAATGTAATGTTTTCCCTGGTATGAAAGATTAGTCCTTATGTGAAACAATTTCCTAGAATCCAAAGTATATCAGATAACAGAAAGGAAATTTCATTGATTGAATGCATTCTACTTACCCTATATTATATAGTACCTGACAAAGAGAATGAGAATTACTTCTTATGAAATATCGACCAAAAAAAAAAAATGGGTTGTTGTGATAAGAACTAGGGTTCCCAAAATGGTTCTTTCATGTATTGTATATAAAATGGAAAATATCTTGACACCACATATTTTTAACCTAATTTATGTAAAATTTATCATATAAAACATAAATTTTAAAACAGAACCCAAATAATTTTGTGGAAAAATTTAAGCTATTTAAAATGAAACTGAGTTAGAATTCACTTGCATAGGCAACACACACAGGCAAGGAATAGTCAAGAAAAATATCCAGAACAGAACAAAGACAAACTTAAGAAACAAAAAGAGTCTGAAGTGTAAATTCCTACAACAAAACCTGAACATATTGGAAAGAAATGAAAAGGAAGCTTAAATTAAAACTTGAAAGAAAGAATATTGGCAAAATAAGATTAGAATTCATGGAACATAGAACCACAAATAATTAAAAGAGAAAACTGTGATGAATATAAGTAAAAATTATCCCATTTAACTAACATTTATTAAGTACTCATGCATCTGGTATTGATTTTCACCAAAAGAAAATCACAGATCAGACAAAGAAACAATGGACACATATTGATATATTTAAAGCCTCTAAGATTTCTTCCGTTGCTTTATATGTTTGTCACACTACAAATTAGGAAGTAATCTGCTCAGTAAAACACTTAAAATACCGTTCTATTATGCACAAATTCTCTTAAACATTTTGCAGAAGTGTGTTTAAGTATTTTCCACAAAACACATCCCCTCTGACAGCTCAAAGTGGCCACACATCACCGAGGTTGGGAACTCCCTTTTGGGCTTATTGTGCTTGTTCTTATAAACTCCTCAATTCCTCCCTCCCAATTAATGGGACAAAATGCCCAAATAAAAAAAGAAAGAGAAGATGTTTAAAAGCTCTGCTACCCCAATAAAAGGACTTCATTTTGAATTATTGAACCTCAGAGTTGACACTTTACAATGACTGACAGTGTAGACATTCCCTTCCTCACTTATGAGCTTTGAGAGTTCTCATACATTGGCAGTTAAAGTCATTTGGCCTTTGGCCTTGTGCCTTCAGAGGTCAGAAGCATTGACTTTGGAGGAAAGATTAAATTAGCCCTACCTTGACCAAAGAATAGTGAAAGGAAATAAAAGCAAAAAGATAAAGGAATAAGGAAGTGCATTAGATGGTCAAATGAGGAAGTCATTAAACAAATGAAACCTTAGATTGAATAATTGGTAAAATTTCCTGAAACAAAAAGTCCCTTAAGCTCAAAAGCTCTATGGTCTTGTGAGCAAAGTGATTGAGCAGCCAATGGGTCAGGTAACACTAGTTTGCTACCTCACAGCAAACTCGGGTGGACTAACAGCATGAATCAGATCAGGAAAATTCCCCTGGTGATCAACACTCAACTGTGTTGTGAGAACATCAAATTAGTGTTATTTTCTTACTCACTCTTGAAAAATACAAAACAGTCTAGGTAACCATACCAACAATTAACCTCCATTATCCACTGGGTAGAAATTTGTCTTTACATTTCAGAGTCATGCAGACTCTGAAGCCATGTAGGCATCTTTCTATCACTATCTGGCACATTGCCTGACACTGTAAATGCGAATAGTGAATGAATATGTTTGATTAAAAAATGCTAAGACAAATAATTGCCATAGAACCACCAGATATTTTCTAATCACTCATTCTCAATTTTTCTGACTTTATTGTCTGTATTTCTGAAAGAATGATTCAAAGGAAACTGTGGTCATTTATAAATGTTTATTGCTCATTAGATAAGTTTCACTGCATCTCACTATGCATAATGTTTTCCATTTTGTGCAAAATTTAATAAGATACAGGGATGTTTGTTTTCATCTCCAAGTCCATTGAGGTGCCACTTTTCAAGTTCTGTGTTGAAAACTAAAATGCCCTTAATAAACGAGTCCAGATGGAGTGTGTATGTGAGACAGGGTTGGGTGAATTCGTGAGATGTAGACCGCAAATAGCGTTATACTCAATCACTCTGTAAGATGCCACATGGCCTGGGGTAATTTTCCGTAGCAAACTCTAAATAACATTGTTCATTTGCTAATGGTCTAAATATCATAATTAGGACATGTTGCTTCTATAGAACTCTAATTACTGATAAAAAGCAACTTTCATCATAACCTTCTCCCATTTAAGGGAAATGATCATTATACCCAACTCCAGCCTTTCAACCCCTTGATCATTCCAATAAAGCATTTCTGAAAATGCCAAACACATTGCTGGGTTTACAATGGCTGTTTTAGCTGGGAACTAATAATTTGTGACTTTTTCAAATCTCATGCATTTGGAATCATTACCAGGTGAGAAGAAAAATAGTGAAAAGCAAATAGCTCAACAACAATTAGACATATACTACATTTGCCACTAGTCTTTTCGGTACAGCTGATAAAAGGGAGCATTTGTTTACTTCTCTTTTAAGGCATCTCATACAAGAGACATTGCTAGGCAATCAAAGGAATATTTAATCTAGTCAGGTTCAACAGCAACGTCCATCAGACCCATTGGATTTCTCTTCAAAGGTATGTATCCATATGTCTCTATGTAATGTCAAAGCTGGGCTAGATTTATGAAGTGGGGGGAGTGAGCTGTCTCCCTGATATAGTATGGAAAGAGTTTTTCTAAAAAAACCCTCCCCATTGTCTATTACAATTTCTGAAGGTTCATTATCTGGATTTCTTTAAATGCTGATGAGTCCCCAATGATAATTCAAATATTAAAAAAAGAAAACAATCATTCTGTCAGCTAAACACTTGATTAGCTGAGAGCACTGAAAATATTTGGATACACAATCATCATAGAGTCTTGGAAGAGCGTTCCATTCATTTACAAGAAAGCACTGACTGGATACCTGCTTTATTCTAGGCATTAGTACTCATTGAGGGCCTAAAGATGAGTGTGATTCCAGTACTGAAAGAGCTTAAAATTCAGGAGGAGAATCAAATAAGGCAATCAAAACAGGGAAAGTACCATGACAGAAGGCAGGAACTCCAGAGCCGTTGGTAGGGGCACAAATCCCAGACTGGCCAGAAGGAACAGTAGGAAAGCTTGCTGAAAGAGACCAAATATGAACTAATTCTTAAAGAAGTCACCCTGGAGCATGGGCTCACAGATTTCATATATTTTCACATATGTTATATTAATGAAAAGATATTACACTTAACCCTTCTTGAATCATAGAAGATCCAGAATAATTTTTGTGACTATTCAAAAAAAGCAGCTTCCTGGATGTATCAGTGGTTTGTAATTAGAGTTGCAATATGACCTAACAATTAGCAGACATATAATATTTTCTAAGTTGGCCCTGTTTATAGAAATTCAAGTATTATGTACTTTGTTTTAATGTCTTAGTTTTTTTTTCATTTGAGAAATGTTAACTTGGAATTCCCAATCCTAATTTTTTTGAGGTATTTTTCTTACCTAGGTTGGGATCCAGGATCATACTTTGTCCAGTGTTTCTGGGACAACAGACAGGGTTCTGTCCTTTCCATTTTTAAGGAATAAGTACATGGTTACCTAGGTGTTCATGACAGATTTTACTTATTTTACCATTTTGTAGAGTAACAACTAAATTCTGTCCTTAAAAATAGTAAATAGTTCATTACACTTACCATCACATTTTAAGAGTTTTCAAAAACTTGTTTTTCTTAGAATATTATCTAAAGGAAAAGAATATATTGAATTCTACAGTTAATTTTCATAATAAAACACAATTTAGTTAAAAACAAGAAACACTGAATGTAATTACAAAACTTCATTAAATTTCCATTTAGCAAGCTCTCCTTAATGTAGGCCACATTATTAAAAAGACCAAAGAGGAAGGAAAAACTTATTAACAATAGATTATACCCATATTTTACTAAAAGTGTGCTTTTCTGAATTATACTCTGTGAATAATGAGTCAAATTTTTAAAGGAAAAACCTAGATTATTAAAAATAATGTTGTCAAAGGCCCATTCAAAATATATTTTAATTGATCTATCTTATGAAGGTTGAATTATAAATCTGGGGGGAACAAAGAATAATTGAGTTCAGATTAATAAAAGTATATTCTTCAAAAGTGTTCTTAATATGAATTTTTAGGCTAAATCACAGATTAAAACCCTCAAAGTGTTGAGAGCTATGAATCTGGGTAGTGGGTATATAGTTAAGAACAGGACATTAAAAAAGAATTGTTTAGCCGGGTGAGATGGCTCACACCTGTAATCCCAGCATCTTGGGAGGCTGAGGCATGAAGTTTGTGAGTTCAAAGGCAACCTCAGCAATTTAGCAAGGCCCTGAGCAACTTAGTGAGACCTTGTGTCAAAAGAAGAAATATAAAGGGTTAGGGATGTGGCTCAGTAATTAGGTGCCCCTGGGTTTAATCCCTAGTACCAAAATAAATAAATAAAATAAAATTTTTTAATGATCATGGAGAAAGTAAATTACTTCCCAGGAAAATGCATCAAATTGTAGGAACAAACTTATTGAGGCTGTTCATTTAAAATAAAGTAGGAGTACATGATCTTCCTTTCTTTCACCTGCTGATGTGTTCAATACACAAATGTAGCAAAAAGCCTGTCATAATCAGCGAGAATAAATTTGTAATCATCTGAAAGTTGCAGTACTGCTCTGACTACCTATCAGCCAATACTATCACTCTGAGTAACGGGCTGTTGTCATTGTCCTTGTGCATCATAATCAGTATCGAAAATAGCAGTGCTTCAGAATGGCCATGGCCATGGTCAATCACTAGAGACATGCATCCTCGGAGGACAGGTTATTTCTGTCATATAAACAGGTTAGTAAGTAAAGTATTTCCGCAACATATTCAGTTCATCCCTAGGACTATGAATACTTCTTTAAAGCTCAAGTTTCTGTTGTAGTTTCTCCAGCATCAGTTTTTCATTAGTTGGAAGAGAGCTGTAAATCCTAAATTGAAATTAATCATCACAAAGCCCTTTAAGTTTTAGAACATTACATTAGATTGTAAAGATAAAATATAGGCAAGTGCTATAGAAATTTGCTATAAAGTTAATTAAGAAGGGAAAACTAGAATTATGGCAGCCATAGTTTTCTTCACCAACTATTTTTTCATATTTTTATTGGTGTATTATAACTATACATGATTTTCATCAAGTATTTTTAAGCTTAATTTGATACACAAAATATATGTAGAAAGGAAATTTTTATCATTCACTGCAAAGATCATAATGAGTCATGAATGATGAGTAATAGGATACATAAAGTACTTCTCCAATTCATTGAATATGAAAATAGTAATCCATTGAAGAATTTTCTTTCCATCATTAGCTATCATTTTAAAATGTTTAATTTTTCTCTGTTCTAACTCTAGGAAATGAGGGATAAGATTAAGGATTAATAGCTGGGTGCGGTGGCACACAACTGTAATCCCAGCACTTTGGGAGACTGAAACAGGAGAATTGTGAGTTCAAAGCCAGCCTCAGCAATGGCGAGGTGCTAAGCAACTCAGTGAGACCCTGTCTCCATATAAAACACAAAATAGAGCTTGGGGGTCTTGGAAGAGTACCCCTGAGTTTAAGCCCTGGTACCAAAGAAAGAAAGAAAGAAAGAAAGAAAGAAAGAAAGAAAGAAAAGATTAGGAATTAATGGCAGTAAAACTTTAGTGAATTCTATTGTGGAGCTACTTGAAAAGAATCTTTCTACCTGGGAAGGTGACTAGTTTGCTTTCTCCTGTTTGATACAGAAGCAAGGATTTCAGTGCAAATAGTTTACATGGGATGCAATTCTCAAAAGTACCAGAGGAGAAGAGATACAGTGAAGGAAAGGAAGCCCATAGAAGGTTCAATGTCAAGTAGGTTCCTGCAGTCAGCAGCCAGACTTCCCCCAGGAAGAGTATTATAGGAAACTGTAGAACACGCCTCAAGGTTATCCCACTTAGGGAGGAATAAGCTAGGGTATTTGTCTCAGATTCATATCAGATAAAAGATAATAACTGAGAATGAGGCCATAAACAGAGATACTCTGAAATGATGAAGAAATACAAAGATATTTCATATAACTACATAAAATTATGAAACAGATTATCATGTAATTGATTCCAGAAAATATGAAATATTGTCATAGATTAAATATAAAATCTAAATTTCAGAATTGAGAGACTTCAAATATTCATTCTATGTAACATCATCCCTGAATGGAGTCACAGGTGAAGTCAATTAAACCTGTAAAGAATGGAAAATTTCAATACATTGTAAACTTTATCAGAGTATAGACTGACAAAACTTTCACCATCAAAGCACATACAGGTAAATCATGTAGAAATAGCGATATAAAATCTTAAATAAATCTCATAAAATATAATCCTATAGTGTATTTAAAAATTAATATAAATAAAATAATGGAATTTATTCCATGAACTTAAAGGTGAATCAGTATTATGAAATTGGTTAAAAAAGTTCACCATATTAGCAATTTGAATGATCAAAAATAAAGCCATTTGGTAGAAACTCAGCATCCATTCCTGAATTTTAAAAAAAATAGAATTTGAATTTGAATAAACATATAACTGATTGTACACAAACTATTTGCAACAAATTCTGAAAAAATATTTTAAACAAATGACAAATGTTTGAGGAGATGGGAATACTAATAACTCATATTTATCACTATACATTTTACACATATATTGAATGGTACCATACCCATACAAATGTACACATATTGTGTCAATTGAAAATGTAAAAATAAGGATGCCTGCTATATCAGTAAAGATTATCAGTTACCTAATGCTGCATCATACATTGTCTCCAAAAGTCTAAGTTTTAAAACATCATATTTAAAATCTATGAATTTCTGTAGGTCAGGAATTCAGGAGCAGTTTAGCTGCATGCACCTGGCTGACACCCTGCAATTGAAGTATCACCTGGGTCTGTAACCCTCTCAAGGCTCCACAACAGTAGATCTATGTTCCTACATAGACCAGAATAAAATCCTAACGTTCAAAGATTTAAACACAAACTATACACACACATATACACACACACACACACATCCTAGGAATAATGTGTTTTATTTTCAAAGTCTTTAATAAGAAATGACTTTTAATGCAAGATTCAAAACCCAGAAGTTATCAAGATATATATATATATATATATATTTGTTTTATACATGTATATACATATATATATTTTATAAATACATTAAAACTTTTTTGTAATAATGCTGTTATAACCAAAATATAACAGTACAACAAAACAAGCTTCAAAAACACCTATAACACACATCAGAGTAAAAAAATAAAAAGAGCTGATTTCATTAATAGATAAAACTCCTTTACCAATAAATAAGAAACTTCAACATTTTATTAGAATAATATGAATGTAACAGAGTTCACAAGTACTGAAAATTGTTTATTTTTTATTAGATACCCAGTTGTACCCATTATTTATACAATCTCAATGTTTTCGTATTTCCCATGGATCTGACAGACAATATTTTAAAATGTTAAAATTACATGGCAAAAATTTGACTAAACATGTAATTGTCTATTGTTAGTGGAAATTCAGATGCTTTAGTTGTCTGAACATAATTTTTAATTGCAATATATACTTGCTATGAAACTCAGCAATGTCTGTACTAGAAATCCATCCAACATGGTCTAATATATTGTTATGTCCCTTCACCTCTACTTTGTAATTGCAAAGAGCTGAAGTAACTTAAATCTTTCAATAGAAGAATAATTAAATAAATTATAATATATACATACAATGGAATATTATAAAGTTCTTAAAGTGAGGTCAATCTTTGTATTCAACTAATACAGAGGTACTCAAAAGTATAATTAAGATTATTTTGAAAGGGGAAAAAGAGTATTAAGTTATATGCATAATTACATATTTTTTTAAAAGCTTATAATTAGAATATTTAATTGTGTATATGTACATGTGTGTGTTCTGAGGAATAGGACTGAATATCAGGATGGAAAAGAGACTAAGTTTACATTCTATTTTCTATGTATGTCTTGATTATTAAAATTATAAATTGTTTTGATTACTTTCTCTTACTAACTACATATATTTTTTTACAATAATTCTAACTATAAATTATATTAGCTAAAACTATAATAATTTCCTCGAAAATTAAGTAAACTGATAAATTCAGGACCTTTTGGAACAAAAATGAAGGTCAAGTTTTTCCAAAGTATGTTTTGTAGAGGCATAGTCTGGGAAAGAATGTTTAGGAAGAACAAACAAACAAACAGAAGCAGCCATAACAACCAAAATGAAAAACAAAAAAATTATCAGGTCAAAATAATCAGAAACACCAGGAGCGCTACCTGAGACAGCAATAATATCCAATCCTCTTCAAAATCTTGCAGCAAAGAAATATTTCTGGTTTAACAAACAATTTTCCAAACATACTCATTAATAACATTTCTTTGTCTGATTTATCAACTATTATTATCTTATAAATCATACTATTTAGAACTGCACCAGAGGCAATAAATTCAATCACTTTAACTATGTTTAAGAATGGTACTGAAACAGTCAAGTCAGAAATTCCAGGAGCATGGCATATTGACTGGCCACACTCCTAGATGTCATGGTCCCCACATGTCTCTCTGGGAAGTCACAGAAACAGGTGTGTGTGCTGCCCTCACCTGGATAGTGCACATAAGTTTGGGAGCCTGGGATCTGTGTTTGAGAAAGAGCAGCTATAGGACTGTGTTCTCCCAGATACCAAGCAAAAACCAGACGATATTACCAGAAGCTGGGCCAAAAAAAAAAAGTTTATTAGAATACATCAAGTGACAGAACCCTTTTGATTCCTTTGGAGAGGAGTTAACCTGTGGACTTGATGTTGTTGACATTGTTTGTGCCAGTGCTGTTCAAAGTTAAGGATTTCTCTGTTACAAGTTTGAGTTATTTCCAGTCCCTACAGTTGGGAGAGAGACAATGGGCCTTTCTGAAAAACTTGGAGGCTAAAATCAAGCAAGGGTTCATCTTTTCTTTTTTCTTTAAAAAAAATACCCATATCAAGAATAAAAGGTAAGATTGGAAATTGAAAAATACTTTATACCCAAATCAGAAAGAAACTGAAAGCTGGGTGTAGTAGCACAGGCCTGTAATCCCAGCAGCTCGGGAGGCTGAAGCAGGAGGATTGCAAATTCAAAGCCAGCCTCAGCAAAAATGAGGCACTAAGCAACTCAGTGAGATAAATAAAGCACAAAATAGGGCTGGGGATGAGGCTCCGTGGTTGAGTGAGTGTCCCTGAGTTCAATCCCTGGTATGGAAAAATAAAAATAAAAACAGAAACTGAACATAAAATTAACTGAAACATACAAAAGCTGAACTTTAGAGAGGATTTATAACCTAAATATTTTAGTTATGTCAGAACTATGGAGAATAAAATTAAACAATAAGGACATATGTGTTTGCATATAAGTCAAGTAGGTGTGGGATTTTTGTTCTATAAAAACACCCTTATAAACAATTTATTATATATTGGAGTTAAGTTCAATCTTGAGCATTTTGTTAAGTACAGAGACAACCACCAGAATGAGTCCAAGCTATGGCATCTACCTGGACTGTGACCCCTAGCAAATAATTTTGGCAGAGAATTGAAGCCCAAAAGGAAAGAACTCTTGGGCAGAAAACATAAATAAAGATATAAAACCAAGCTAAAAGAATGATAAGAGACTTAAAAATTTAATAAACTGAAGAGTTTTGAAAAAATAAATCAGTAAATAAAAATATCATAGAGATGAGCAGATACTGATAACACAAAGTAGAAGCAACTGGTTATAGTGCTCTCCTTTATCTAAGATCTTACTTTCTGCATCTTTAGTTACCCACAGTCAACAACAATCCAAAATTATTAAATGGAAAATTCTAGAAATAAATAATTTATTGTTTTTTATTTTATTTTTAAATTATTGTATTTTATTTTTAGTTATTGTTGTTAGTCTCTTATTGTACCTACTTTATAAATTAAATTTTAGGTGTATGTATATAGAGGAAAAATAGAATATATAGAATTTAATATTACAAATGGTTCCAGACAACCATGTGTGTCTTGGAAGGTACCCCATGAATAAGAGGAGACATTATGTGAAATATCAGAGTGGAAATGCTGAGAATTAAAAATAAAATAGCTTAAATAAAAAGCTAACCAGAAGGGATAAGTCACCAAAGTCTGGATTAATGGGCTACAATTTTAGGCTTAATAACTTTTTTAGAAGGCCTTCAAAAAGTAATAAAAAATTGGAAATGACAATCAATCCAATTAAAGAAGTGAAAGACTTCTACAATAAAAACTATAGGACACTAAAGAAAGAAATGGAAGAAGACTTCAGAAGATGGAAAGATCTCTTATGCTCTTGGATAGGCAGAATTAATATTGTCAAAATGGCCATACTACCAAGAGTGTTATGAAGATTTAATGCAATTTCTATTAAAATCCCAATGACATTCTTTATAGAACTAGAAAAAGCAATCATGAAATTCATTTGGAAGAAAAAGAGACCCAGAATAGCCAAAGCAATCCTTAGCAAGAAGAATGAAGCAGGAGGCATCACAATATCAGAGCTTAAACTATACTACAGAGTAATACTAACAAAAAAGGCATGGTATTGGCACCAAAATAGACATGTAGACCAATGGTACAGCACAGAAAACACAGAAACAAACCCACATAATTACAGTTATCTCATACTAAACAAAGGTGCCAAAAACATACATTGGAGAATAGAGAGACTATTCAAAAAATGGTGCTGGGAAAACTGGAATTCCACATGCAGCAAAATGAAATTAAACCCCTATCTCTCACCATGCACAAAAATCAATTCAAAGTGGCTCAAAGACTTAAGCACTAGAACAGAGACTCTGCACCTAACAGAAGAAAAAGTAGGCCCAAATCTTCATCATGTCACCTTAGGACTTGACTTCCTTAGCAAGACTCCTAAAGCACAAGAAATAAAATCAAGAATCAATAAATGGGATGGATTCAAACTAAAAACCTTCTCAGCAAAGAAAACAATCAATAATGTGAAGAAAGAGCCCACAGAATGGGAGAAAATCTTTACCACATGCACCTCAGATAGAGCACTAACTCCAGGATACATAAATAATTCAAAAAAATTTAACATCAAAAATACAAATAACCCAATTAATAAATGGGCTAAGGAACTGAATAGGTACTTCTCAGAAAAAGATATACAATTGATCAACAAATATATGAAAAAATGTTCATCATCTCTGGGCAACTAAAGAAATGTAAATCAAAACTAAGATTTTCTCTTACTCCAGTCAGAACAGAAATTATCAAGAATTCAAGCAACAATAAATGTTGGCAAGGATGTGGGGAGAAAGGCACACTCATTCATTGAAAGTGGGACTGCAAATTGGTGCAACCACTATGGAAAGTAGTATGGAGATTACTCAGAAAACTTGGAATAGAACTACCATTTGACTCAGCTATCCCACTCCTTGGTTTATATCCAAAGGACTTAAAATCAGCATACTACAGTGACACAGTCATATCAATGTTTATAATAGCTCAATTCATAATAGCTAAACTATGGAACCAACCTAGATAACCTTCAACAGATAATAGATAAAGAAAATGTGGTATACATACCCAACGGAATATTACTGAGCCTTAAAGAAGAATGAAATTATGGCATTTGCAGGTAAATTGGTGGAGTTGGAGAATATCATGCTTAGTGCAATAAGCCAATCCCAAAAAGCCAAAGGCCAAATGTTTCTCTGATAAGCAGATGCTGATCTATAATGGGGGTGGGTAGGGAAGAATGAAGAAACTTTGGATTGGGCAGAGGGGAGTGAGGGGGGGAAGGGTGTGGGGGAGGGAAGGATGGTGGAATGAGACAAGCATCATTACTCTATATACATGTGTGAGTACACTACAGGTGTGTCTCTGCACCATGTACAACCAGAGGAATAAGAAGTTGTCCTCCATTTGTATATAATGTGTCAAAATGCATTCTACTGTCATGTTTAACTAATTAGAACAAATTAAAAATAAAAAAATTTTAAAAGAAATTAAATAAGTATTACTATCTGTAAAATAAGGTTTTTGAAAAATAGGTGTAAATGGAGAGAATAAGTTATTTAAATAATAATCACCAAGGATTTCTAAACTAAGATTATCCAAAAAAAATTAAAGAAGGTTAAATATTAGATATTCATCAATATTATTCATTAATTAATAGATCAAGGAAAAATCATATTATCTTAAGAGATTTGGTCTAAACAAGGGAAAGATTTTACCATTAAGTCATTGTTTAAAGCTGTCATAAAGCTAGAATAGAAAATTTTAATTTGATAAAAACTGTATTCATAGGTCTCTATAGCCATCATACATATTGAATAAACAGTGAAATAAAAATCAGGATTAAGACAAGAATATTTGATACAATTAGTATTTTTAAACATTATATTAGAACTTCTGGCCAATGAAAAAGTAAAGAAAAAAGTATGCATGAGCTAAAGGGCAAGAAACTATTAATTTTAAATTTTATAAGCATTTCCACAGAAAACTTCAAAAAATGAACAAATACTCAGAACTTATTAAACTAAAAAGCAACAAAATTCTCAATTATCTATTATGTGGATTTTAAGTGAATAAGAACCTTACTGATAAAATATTTAAACTCTTCTTAAAAATCATAAATTCAGATGAAATAGCAAACAAAACAAAATAAATATAACAGAATAAAAAATTCCACCCCCTTTGGAAAAAGGAGTAAATTCCTGTAGAATTAATCCATAAAAATGAGAGAAGGCACAAATAACAATGTTAGGACTGCAAAAACAATTATCATATGCACACTCTACAAATGATACAGGTTCTGCCAAAGATATTTATTAGCACATAAGAGAATTGTTTTAAAAAATCAATGATTTGAAAATAAATATGATCTAGAACAACACAACATATCAGAACTGAAATAAAAATAAAAAACATTTGTATTCCTTTGTCCAATGCAGAAATTGAATCTGCAAATAAAAGGCTTGTCTGTGGGAAACTCTAAGTGCTGATAATTTCAATGAGGGCATCCTAACAAATATTTAAGGAGCAACAGAGTAGAATGAGAATGTTTATGACATATACATGATCAAGATCTCATATTTAAATATTCAAAGAATGTTTACAATTCTAAAAAGAAAACCCAAGAGTAAAATTGTCAATAGGCACTCCAGTGTACAAAATCTTAGAGGATTAGAGAAATATACACTAAATCTTAATTGAGATATTACTACACACCATCTAAGATGTCTCAAATTCAAAGACATATAGTATCAATGTGGGCAAGTATTTAAGCAACTTAGAAGCCTACACATTGCTGAAGTATACAGTATACACTGCTGTAGCCACTTTGAAATTGTTTTGAACTATCTATTGCATTTGAATGTTATGTGTCTCATGATTCAATGACTTTATACCTAAGTATTTACTCAGCACATATTCATAAATGATAGGAAATAGAATAAAAACCAATGTTTATAGTCTCAAAGAAGAAGCAACTCCATCTATAGCACTAGTGTGAGTTTTTTTAACTTGTAGACAAGGATTTATAGATACTTGCAAAAATATAGCCTCTTCTGGGGCTGGGATTGTAGCTCAGCGGTAGAGTGCTTGCCTCGCATGCGTGAGGCCCTGGGTTCGATCCTCAGCACCACATACAAAGCAATAAAATAAAGACATTGTGTCCATCAACAACTAAAAAATATTTTTTAAAAAATATATATAGCCTCTTCTGAACTCAGATTCATTGTTCAATATGAGTTTTGGTACATATAAACAGGAATATTATACCAAAGACAGCTTAAAGTGATGGGATGTTGATAACTAAAAAAGCTTCTATCTTCAGAAAATGATACATGGAGTTAAAGCTATATCTTACTGTGTTTGGATCATGTTTATTTAACTACTGTATCGACACATATCCCACATCTGTACTGATCACCACCTGTATGTTCATAATTCAAGTGGAAATAGAAGTCCACCAAAAAAGAATGGTGGTCTTGTGGGACAACTATATTAAGCATTGTTTCTTTTTAAAAGGGCATCCTTGAGACAGACAGCAAAGGAATCACAATGGGAAATTCCTTAAATAAAGACATATTGACTCTAAATTTAAAAAGAAGCAACTCCATCTATATACAATCGAATGGAAAAATAAAATTTTTTTATTTATAAAATAAAGTCTGCAAAACAATGAAAATGGACAATTATCAACTATTTTCAACAACATGGATGTGTTTCATACACAAAATTTTGAGTGAAAGAAGTCAGATATGAGACAATTCATAATGTGTGATTTATTTCTACATAGCTGAAATAAGAAAAGCCATTCTGTAGGGCTGGAAGTCAGTGCAGTGATTGACTTTTGCTCAAGCAGAATGGGAGGGGATTTGGTCATTGCAGGAGGAGGAGTTAGTAATGTTCAGTTTCATGAGCGGGACTTTAAATTGGCTAGTTCATTTTGTGCTGTTATTTATGTATACATTAAATAAAACATAAAGTTTATAAATGATTCTTTTAAAAAAATTAAAATAACATGAAATTGTATCAATTTGGGAATATCTATATGTAAAGCTATATTGAGCAAGAAAGGGTACTTAGAAGCCATATAAGTTAAAAGTTTAATTTACTAATAAAAATTAAACTTTTCAATTTCTATAAACAAATTCAAATAGAATATACTAGACCAGCACAAGTATTTACAATGCATAAAATTAAGTTTTAATCTTCTGATACACATAAATCACAATACCTAATTTGAGCTCATCACAGATCCTAATAGAAAAATGATAAGTACATAAATAATGACAATAACTCATTACATGTATTCCAAAAGGTCAGTAAGCATAAAATGCTTCTCAGTCTCACTTATATATAGAAAGATGCAAACTAAAGGGCCCAAGTAAAAATTATAAAATCATTTTGTATATTAATTTCTTAATGTTTACTAAAATGACAATGCATCCATCCTTTGACTTTACAAAGTCATCTTTGAGAGTCCATTCCATAGAAATCACATGGATATATGCTCAAGTATGTTTATTTCAACATTGTTAGTGGTAACAAAATATTGTGAAGGAGGGAAAATCCGCCAAATATCCTATACATATTCACATACATGAAAACATATGATTGAATAAATCATAGAATGCTATGTAGCTACTAAAATAAATGTGTTACCATTAACTAAATTGATCTGAATGGATTTCAGAGACAATAGATTATTTTAAAAAGCAAATTGCAAATTACTATTTTCTTATTAAAAACAATTCAAGGCAGTGATAGTAAAAAAATGCACATACACGTATATAAATTTTTAAATATTTATGAGCAGAGAAAACATGTGGAAGAAAACACCAAGCTATTAGCATGATGCCTTGGTTTAGGTTTTATTTATTTTTTATTGTTTCAGTGACTCATTGATATTTTTATGCAAGACTAATGTGGACATTTGGAATTGATAGATTTTATTATCATCTAGAAAAAGCATGGCATATTTCGAAGAGCTCTTCATAGCTGTTCAATCTTGGTGACAGTTTTACTCTATCTGGCATGTTTGCTGCTATGTCTATTTCACATTTTTATGATAATGAATATCTTTGAAGCACATTCTTAATCTTTTTCAGTTTTTTGCTGGCTTAACTAGAACAATAGCACTGTTTTGGAAAGTGAGAAATCAGACACTTCCTTAAGGAGCTTCATTTTGATGATCTTTTTTTTTTTTTTTTTTTGTCCCAAGAAAGCAGTTAGGGCCAGAGATATAAATGGAATGCCTTGCTTTTAATTTAAATAAAAGTAACTACTACAAATAGCACCAATGGCATTTTATCAGTTTTTATAAGGCATTCTCAGTGTTACTTATATTTGTTTAGTGTTGCAAAACTCTAAACTATAAATTAGATCCATATCTCCTGTGGGTTTTTCAACAAATTTTGTTTTCATATTTTGAAAAGCTAAAACATACTTTTGTAAACCCAAAAGGATGGCAAATTTCTTTATTTTGCCCATTAGGTATAAAACAGTTTCCTAGGAAACAATATGATTCTGCATGGATGCTTTAAAAAAGCAAATTGCAAATTACTATTTTCTTATTAAAAACAATTCAAGGCAGTGATAGTAAAAAAAATGCACATACACGTATATAAATTTTTAAATATTTATGAGCAGAGAAAACATGTGGAAGAAAACACCAAACTATTAGCATGATGCCTTGGATGACTTTTAATAGCAAATACATTTTTACATCTTTTTGTAAGAACCAGTAACTGTATTATGTGTTTTAGTGTCTTATTTGAACACGTGTTTCGGAAAGTGGGATTCAGTAAATGAGTCACCTATTTCAGGCTGCCATAACAAATTACTCTAGACTAGTGGGCTTCAACAACAAATATTTATTTCTCACAGTTCTTGAGGCTGCAAGTCAAAGATCAGGATGCCAACATGAACAGATTCTGGTGAGTTCTCTTCCACATTGCAAGCAGCTGACTTCTTGTATTCTGACAGAGTGGAAATAAAGAAAGAAAGTGAGCTACTTCTCTGGCCTCTTCATTTGAGGGTATTAATTACTTCCCCAAAGCCCCATATCCAAATACTATTGCTTAGGGCGTTGGCTTTTAACATAGGAATCATGGTGTAACATAATGCACTCAGTCACAACAGGTAGCCTTAGCTCTGTTTTCTTGTACTTGGTTATCATCATCATCATCATCATCATCATCATCACCATCACCACTACCACCATCTCTAAGTCTAATGATGAGAAGCAACTTTTCTTTGGCTGAGAATTATTAACATTGCAGCAGTTACTGATAAATTGTTATTTCACCAATGATTGCTATCTTTATTTCAAATGGAAATACATTTAGATCACAATATTCAGAAAAGTATGACATAGAGTTGATTTTAGTGATCCATTATCATGAATGGATCTTAAATAAATGTATATACAGATTTATTCTTTTTAGATCATTGGAGGATTTGGATTTATTAATGGAACTCATTGACAAAATTGTTGTTTGGGGTTAAGAATTCAGTGTGATAACACTAATGTACAGTAGTAAGTTTGCATTGAATGATATTTCACCAACTGAAGAAAACTAAATTACTACTCAGGCATTGCTTGGGTTTAAATATGAACAGACATTGCAAATGCTTTTTTAATGCATAAACATTCAAAATCATAACAATAGCAAAATATGCACAAATCTTCCATTAACTTCATTGTAATTTTTTTCAGTGATTTTCTCTCCCTACTCTTATATGTCTCGTTATGCTTTATTTTGTTGAACTGGTTTTTTTCCACCCATATGGTCAAATTTGAGCTCTTTTTACATGCAAACACTGTTATGTTAATGGTTTTAATCTTCGATTTTGCTTTCATCACATCACTAATTGGGATTTTTGCTTTGTAGATGTTTTCACAATAAAGCTGTGGCTTTGCATCTGATCTTTTATCCAGTTTATTAGTAACTATGTTGCTAAATGGAATAACTTCTCAAACTCATACACCTGGCTATTCCATGTACCAGCACAATTGGTACATTAAGCTTGGAGGTTTCTGTAGTGTGTATCTGTGCTATTCTGCCATAGGAATGCTTTTGTTATAAGAATGCATCTCTCAGGCAGTGTGCCACAAAATACACTGGTGATTTGCATGTACACAGATCATTATATTTATATGTTATTTATCAAGTTAAAACAGCGAATAAAGCCTTAAAAGTGTAGCTTTCAAAGGTTTTTGTAATGAAACCATGGACTAAACATATTGCCAATAACATAAGCTAAAGAAAGGAAAAATAGGACAGAGGTGACCTCTTCAACTTTGAAAAAAGAGTTTAAGAATAATAAAATTACATGAGGAAATCACATAAAAAATTGAAATGAGAAAATTTATTAAACATGGATTTAAAACAAGTCATTAGACAATGAAGTTTTTCTTAAATATAAAGCATGTCTTGAATTATTAGCTATTGACAGAAACATATATTAAAAACATAGAAATAAAAATATACATCCTGGGAATGCATGCCCTAAAATTATATACTCATGAGCTGGACAAATAAATACATGTAAAGAACAGGTCATAATGAACTATGACTTCTGGTTTACTGTCAGTATTCCCTCTGAAGACACTGAACTTTCTAACATTTGGGATTTTCTAGCCTGTAGAATAATGTCCACTAGCATTTGAGGACATTTTTTAATACCTTATTCAATAGTTCATCCAAAATATAAATAGACTTAGATCATTGAGGAACTTAATGGTTTGTTAACAAGTAATCAATAAATCGTATCTATTTTTACAACACATACAGTACTATCCCCTATAGAAATGGTTGCCAGTGTACACTTGAAGTCAATCGGTTTCCAGCATCTACTTTATGAAAATTGAAGGATGATCTTGCTGGATTATAACTAATGTCTCAGGTATGATTTTTTTACTTTAATCTCCAGTGTCATTTTTTCTGTGTGTCCTTTCTTTCAACTCATTGTAGGTTGTCTGCTCATCCTGCATTCTCTGAGCATCACCTCCACAGGAACTCCACAGCATCACAATGAGGTATCCATGCAATAATGAAAGGGATCAAAGTTGGCCGACAGCATATTCTGAAATATAGGCTACCTTGGGGAAAATGTCATTAAATAATTAATATTTATTTATTTTTTTAAATATTTTTTAGTTGTTGATGGACCTTTATTTTATTCATTTATTTATATGTGGTGCTGAGAATCGAACCCAGGGCCTCACACATGCAAGGCAAGTGTTCTACCACTGAGCCACAACCCCAGCCCAAATAATTAATATTTAAAAGAAAGAAAAAGACCATCATGTTTGCTGGTAGTATAAGTTGGATTAAATAGCTACAGGGCATCATACATAGTGAATTTGAAAACTTATATCTGGAAATATAAAAGGATATTAGATGATGGTGTATGAGGAATTTAGATTCAAAGATACTGTATCTGTAAGCATCCTGACCTCAAATTCCAAATCATAAGGATATTTAAAGGAAAAAGAAATAAAAATGTTGAAAAGAAATAAAAATATCCCTTCAAAACAGGAAAACATATGTGTAACTAAAGAACAAATAAATACATTTATATAGTTCTGTAGAAAATATATAGATATTGCAGATATTCTAACCATATGACAAAATTTTAAAAGACTTAGGACACAAACAGATAACACATTACTAAAACATTCAGTTTAAAGGTACTGACATCATTGTTCATGGAGCTGACCTTATGAATGTCACTGGATATCTGAAGAATTTTCTCAGGTCTCAAAATCATTTCTGTTATTCCTTCAACTGCCAACAATAGCAACTAACTTATTGTTGCTTCATTTTAATAACAAGATAATTGGCTTTTGGGAACAATGTTTAATGGATACATTTTAGGCTCCATTCTGAAGTCATTTCCAGTCATTTCAAAAGTACAAACACTTGCTCGCTTGTAAACTGCTGTGGTGCTTGGGCAAGCTCACCAAGCATGTCAAAGCTCTTTTTTTCCTTCCCATCTCTGACTTCAAAAAGATTTTAAAAAGAGGGAATTAATACAATCCGGTTAGACTGGAGTAATATTTATCCTCTGAATTGGTTTGAAATTATCAGGTTAATTTTAAAATAATGCAGTAAGCATAAGATTTGCAGATTTTAATCTATAATCTTTAAGGACATTGCCCTTCATCATCTTGTTCCAGCTCCTAATATAAGTATCTTACATGTGATTTTGTTGTATTTGTTTTCTAAATATAACACTTTCTTTGGCAAACCAGACTTCAAGAAGACTCTTGCCTAAATAGATTTTCTTTTTAGTGCACACCATGAAAGAATTGTCTTAAATGGCCAAATGTCAGAGATTACATTTAAAAACTAATAACACTCATTCTCAAGATCATCTGGCTTAAAGGCTATCCATGGACATTGTTATTAAAAATAACTGTTACCACTCCACATTTCACTATAATTCTGGGGACAAGTCCCCCATCTGGTGGTTGTTTCAGTGCAAAAGCTGGAATGGTAGGTTGGGATTAAAGATAGAAGTCACCACAACCAGCGGAATGAACAGATTCCAGAATGTGTTGGGAACTAAATCCAGGAAGCTTGGAAGGGGATGTTCACCAAACCAAATGGGTAAGAAACCGATATAGAAATTGGGCTGAGGTGCCAGAAATCCAGGAAATCAGAAGATGGGAGTAATTGCAAGCAGGTCCAGAGAGAAAACAAAAGTTTCTGGTGTAAAGTAGCATATGGTTTGCAGGCCGTGATCCAACTGGTTTCAACTTTCCACAAATATATCTGTGAAGACATGGGAATATCACAAAACTCAGAACACAGGACTCAGAAATGACAATGTCTGTGTGAGATTTTCATAAACTAGAAAGCAAAGAGAATTGGATGGAAATTGCAATAGGTGTTCCAACCATACTTTGTCTAATTAAAAATAAATAAAAAGTTTCCCTCTCTTGCTGCTTTTCTTGGATCAGAAATAAATTTGAAACTATCAAGAAACTAAGCTACTCTGTTTCTACTATACAAGAGCCATGCTTTGAGATCCCTCTTCCTTTCTCATAACAATGATTCCAACGACCATGACTGTTTCTCTTTGTACATCTCTTTGGACACTACCAAAAATAGAAAAATCTGATCAGTAATGTGTAGGTATAGGTGTTTGTATTGGAAGTTATTATCAAGTGGTGGTATACAACATTCTAGAAGATAATAATCCCTACAGACAAAGTGCTACGGAAAGGCAATAATGAAAAAATTCTGAGAACCATGAATACTATAAAATTTTAAAGCACTTCATCTATACAAAATACTAAGCATTGGAATACAGGAGACCCTATCTCAGATCAGCAGCACCTCACTGGTCATTAGTCAGTGGATATTTGGCCAAGAGTTATGTGCATCAACATGTCTTCTGGTCATCAGTGTGGAGAAGAAATCTGTCAATGTTCAGGTGTATAGAGCTTAGGGTTAATGGCAATCTAATCAATAGAATTTGTACATCCAAGTTAAGTTTGTGATGTGAAGTGGGGTTTTTTTTAGTAGAGAATTGACTGAAGTCACTTGTATCCCATCAAGGAGACAATTTTCATAGAAGCTTTTGTAATTATTGGCAATTTTCTAACAGTCACTCTAATGAATATTCCAAGCAAGGGACCCATCTGTACTCCTCTTGCAAGGCTGTGGTTAGTATTCTAAGGATTTAAACAAGACAGTAGTTCCATGTTTTTCATTTCAAAATGTCTCATGTACAGAAAAAGTAATTAAATTATTTTTAAAAAGTAATTAAATTAACTGGGCGCCATGGCCCTTGCCTGTAATTCCAGCAGCTCGGGAGGCTGAGACAGGACAATCTAAAGTTCAAAGCCAGCCTCAGCAATTTAGTGAAGACATAAGCAACTTAGCAAAACTCTGTCTCAATTTAAAAAAAAATAAAATAAAAAGGTCTAGAGATGTGACTCAGTGGTTAAAAGAGTCCCTGGATTCAATCCCTGGTACCAAAAGCAAAACAAAACAAAAAGAAAGAAAGAAAAAGAAGATTATTAATTAAAAGTTAATCAACTATTTTATTTGCAATAATGGTAAATGTAGTGGTGGCATTTTAGAAGAGGTGGAAAGTCTAATTGTAAAGGCCTTATCCACGAATAATACCATGATATTAACATGTGGTTTGAAACTGGACAATGGAAGCAATGTCATTTTTTCTCTGATATTTACCTTTTTTCTTGTACATGTTTAAGGTCTACAAAATGACATTTTAATATGCACATATAGATAAATAAGCATACAGTTAATCAAATTAATATATCCACCACCTCACATATCTTTCTTTCTTTGGTATGTTGTTGGAGCACCTAAAATCTACTCTCAGCAAATTTCCATTATATAACACAATATATGAGGACTATAGTCCTCAAGCTGCACAGTAGATCTCTAGACTTATTTATCCTATATGTGTGCAACTTTGTACACATTGACCTACATCTCCCCAAATCCCCCACCCCTGGTAACCATCATTGTACTACTTCTATATGTTCAACTTTTAAAAAAGTTTTTTAGATTCCATATTGCCAATTATATCACAAAATATCTCAAGCAATTTTAACCTAGGTATTTAAAGCTGAGCTTGCTAACAATAGCCTCAATCAATTAAGGACTGTCTTTGGTCATTAATGTGTGGGATATTATTTATCTAGATATATGTACTTTAGGATGATTGTTAAAGCACCAGACACATCCAGACTTCCTTTGATGTTCCATAGCTAATTCCTGAAAAAGTTTTGTGAGGTTCATGGAGGTTTTGCTCTGTATCAGTATACTTTTTTTTTTCCTGATCCTTCAAGATTTTATGCCCAGGTACCTTTTTGTTACTAAGGTCCATCAATTTTGGATTTCTGACTCTTTTTAACAGTTACCTAAAGCTAGGTCCTTAACACAAATCATCTGATCACCTTCTAACCTTACCCTATTGCGAATGCCTCACTTTTGCTATTTTAGTCGAATATTTTGGGAAAGACTTTGGGCCCATCTATTAGCTTCTTCCTATTTTATTAATACTCCCATTATCAGCCCTGTGGTCATGCAAAGTCTCACATCATCTTTCTTTCTTTCAATTCAGAGGACACTATCACTGTAATTGACAAATTTAGTCAGTTATTGGAACTCTATGTAGGCAAATCCACAAAGACAAAACCAATTAATAAAAATTACATTTTTATCCATTTTATCAATTTTATCTCCTTGATGTTCCCATGAAGAAATCTGATGTCAGTAGAAACTGAGACCAGAAAGCAAAGACAGAACTGATTTCTTTAGCTGAGCAGATAAGAAGGTAAACGTATATAATTAAAAGATTACAAAAATTCCATTAGAAGTATAAGCAGATACTGGAAAATAAGAATAATTGTTATCATGTTCTTCTATTGATAGAAGTACACACATCTAATTTTGGGGGGAACATGTAAGGTATTTTCCTTTTTAAATAAGGAAGATTTTTTTTTTACTGTTGCATACTTTTCAAAAGTGGTATGTATTTCTTTTGTGGGAATTGACAGGAATTTCAACAGAGGCTGCCTATGTTATACCCTCAGCCTTAAATATTCGCATCTGGAGAAGTTTAGGTATAGAAGACCTATTTTTTGAACTGCTCTTTAACCAATTTGATTGTAACTATATGCCACTCTTTTCTCCTTCTTTTCTGTTTTCTCAATAGTGCACATACCCCCAGTAAAGAGTAGGTATGTAAAAGTCTAAGTAGATCCTGAAAGTTTCTTGGTTCTTCAAGCCATCTTAAGATAGAATTTCTAGGCCTCAGTTCACACTGAATTTCAGAGTTAGTTCATGGTTAATTTACTGTTCTATCTGTCTTGATGCTGAACTGATGTTTTTGTTTGTTTAATGTGAGTGGTCTTTCTAATCCCATTAAGTGGAAACAAAGTTTACAAATGTAAATCCATTTTACTTTGATTTAGTACTTTTCCAAGGCCAGGCTTCACAAATCAAGGCCTGAACTTTGACAGCAGGAGCAGTTTCAAAAGGTGTTTTTCTCCCACCTTCAAGAAAAAAGAACTAAGACCTTTCTTGGGATTCCTTTTTTCTCCCCTAAAGATAAACACTGGCAATGTGGGAGCTTGAGAGGATCAGGGACTTGGCAGAGCTCTTTTGTCCAGAAGTAAATGTTGAGCCTAAAAGGCTGAAATCCTGCAGATGGAAAACAACCTGTGGGATTATTCCTGTTGCTTTTCTATTGTTAATTGAATTCCCATTCTTTGAAGGGAAATATTGCGTGGGTGGGGATCACCGTGGGGTGCTGAGGATGAAACTGCACTCAGCTGAGGAAGGCCTGAGGCAAGCATAGTCACTTTGAGCCTCACTTCTTGCATATATAAAATAATATCAATAACTGATATTTATTAATAAATAGAATGTTTATAAACTTCTTCCTTCTCTATATAATCCACACAATAGTCCCCATGAGTTTCTGGCAGAATAAATTCAGTCAGATTTACAGGAAAATGCTTGCCATGTTCTCTCATGTTCTTCTGAAAAGCAAATGGGGAAATTCATGTAAATCATCTCAAAATTGCAGTAACAATTCCCAGTAGGAAAGACTCCTGGCTACTGTTTGAACTTAATCTTAAAGATATTTTCCCCATAATTTAATTGTTCTCAGAAGAAAGAGTTGTTGTATACAGAATATAAATTTTACCTAATAAACAATGTCCAAATAAGAATACAGAAATTCATATTTTTTTCTCACAAAGTAACTAACAACTTTGAAATAGTCAATCTAATCTTTTTTGATAGATATTATTACCATGAAATTATGGGATGAAAGTATTTAAAAATATAGTGAGAAAAAATTTCTTTTCTCTGGAAATCAATACACATATCACTATTTACAAGAATAATATGAATAAAAATAAAAATTACCTAGTTAACTTTATTGATAAAGACTGACAATGTTGATAATGAGCAGTGATAAATATTTCTTTAATGTACATTTACACTTTTTATTTAAAAGTTTATAGAAAAAGTTTTAGTACTTCATTTTATATGGCATCAAATCAGTGGTGACTGCATATTTTGGAAACAGTGTTAAAATTACATATCGGAGGGGTGGGGGAGAGAACAGGATGGATCTCAGTACTCAAATTCTGACATACAAGAAATATCTTTTTTCTTTTTCCTCATAACTTAATTTCTGATTCTGAGACTCTTCACTTGGTAAAAAATTCAACTGTCATTATTTCTGTGTCCTCCATACCTTGATACCTCAGGCACTAGGGACATTCATTGGTGTGCCCAGAGAGGGCATGGAAGCTCAAATCCGTTCCTACGTGTCTTGCCTTCTCTATCTCTTCATCTGGCTGTTCATCTGTACCCTTTATTATATCCTTTACAATAAACATATAAATGTAAACATGAGTTCTGAAAGTTACTCTAGTAAACTAAACTAGAAGAGGAGGTTTTGGGAACTCTAATTTATAACCAGTTGGTCAGGGGCATAAGTAAAAACCTGGGACTTGTGATTGTGATATGAAGTAGGGACAATCTTGAGGGACTGAACCCTTAAATTGTGGAATCTGACCCTATTTCTGAGTTGCTACTGTCTGAATTGGATTGGATTAGAGGACACTCAGCTGTCAACCATTGGGGAATCTGTTGATACAGTGTTGCATTGATTGATAAGTGAAAATAGAGAAAAGGCACCTTAGTTTTTCCTATCTTTTGTGCATACATCCCCATCCATATGTGTCTCCAAGGCACATTGTCTTAATCCATGAATCTTCTTTAAACTCCCTTGAGATCTAAATTTTCAGAAAACAAAAGCAAGAAATATCTGAAGAAATATTCACTATTATCCCAGAAACTTTTGAAATTGAAAACTTCCTTAAATTTGAGGTAGAGAAAAAATGCATTATTTAATATATTTTGCATAACTTTGGCATAATATGTATACTTTTGGATCTCACTGCAGTAGGATGTATAATCACTCCCAAATATGTCCAAATCCTAATCCCCAGAGCCTGTGAATGTCACTTTATATGGAAAAATGTAATTTTCCAAGTGTGATTATGCTAAAGATCTTGAAATAGAGCAATTATTCAGGTGGGCCTTGTAATATCCTTATGAAACGGAAGGGCAGGAGTTGGAGTTGGAGAGGATAAAGGAATACGTATATGTTGATAGCAGCAGATGCTGGAGGGATATGCTTCACAATGGAAAGAGGACTACTATTTAAGGAATACTTCAAGTTGAAGAGGAAGAAAATTGCTTCCGCACCCAGAGCTTCAAGAGTCCAGTGAAATGGATTTGGACTACCTTCCAAATGAAAAAGTGTAAGAAAATTAATGTTTAAGTCACTAAATTTGTGGTAATTTGTGATAGCTACGATAGGAAATGAACATTCAAGACCCTTACCTTTTGTTTATTTGTTTGTTTGTTGCTTTTTTTTCCCCCTTTGGTGATAAAATCCAGGGCACTTTATCACTGAACTAAATCCTCAGCCTTTAACAAAACAAAATTTGGTGAGACAGAGTCTTGCTAAGTTGCCAAGGCTGGCCTTGAACTTGTGATCCTCCTGCTTTAGTCTCCTGAGACACTGGAATTGCAGGTATGTGCCAGGGCATTTGGCAGAAGTCCCAGTTTTGAGGACTAGAAGTTTTCAAAACTCAAAGATTTGTAATCAAGTCTTCTTTATATGTTTTTTCTTAACTAGGAGATTTAGGGTATTCCTAAAATTTTTTCTCATCCATGAAAAACATCAATATATTTCTGTAAACATTTATTTTTAGTACTAACAAGCCTTGTTTTCTTTCAGAAAAATCACTATATATAGCAAATTAGAATTTAACACAAGTGAAATGTTATGAAATTACTACTTTAATGTCATTGGCCTCATTCCTAAAATGCTCTGATAATAGTAAGTAGATTTTATCATGAGAGTTCCATATTTATTAATTCAGAAAGACATGTAAGCATTTATTGTTAATCCATTGAATTTTGGCTTTTTATTTTGTTCCTATGAGCATGATGATGAATAGAAAAATATCAAAACTCCATGATTATTGCAATAATAGGAATTTATGAAGGAAGATTTGTTAGCTTTTGTGATAGAATCGTACATTATGGTGCCATATGAACCAATCTTAAAGGTAGTCAAATTCTCTAAAATGGAATACAATTTCCAAAATCAACTGTGGGTTGACCTGCGGGCTTTATGCAAGCATAATTCAAGCTGAGGCTCTATGTTTGCTTGTTCATTGTGACTTGTCTTTTAGGAAATCTTGCTCTTGGGAACCAGACACTGTATGAAAAGAGTCCAAGCTAGTCATGTTGAAATAGACACACAGAGGGAGAAAGAGGTCTCAAACTCCTATTTGTCCCTGCATAAGAGCCAAATGCATAAAGAAAGTTAGTTTGAATGTTCTATCTCTAGTTACTATCTGACTGCAAGCAAGATCAGTAGAATTATTCAGTTTAGAAACTGTCAATCCATCAAGTTGTAAGAAAATAAAATGGTTGTTCTAAATTGCTTAGTTTTGGGGCAATAGATAAGCTACTATATATTCATTCCTGGATAACTGGAATAGAAATTAATATCTGAAGATAGGATGATACTATGTTAAAAACCTGAGACAGGGCCAGTCACACTAAGGGGACAGTTGATAGATCTGAAGTGTAGGCTGGAGGTCATTTGTGGCGTTTACTGGTAGAGCACTTAGGAGACTGTCACTAGTTGAAACTCAATAGATAGAGAAAATAACTTATAAATCTGTAGTCAAAATTAGGTGATTTCCAGGTAGAATGTTGAAGGCATAATTTGTCTTTTAAGTGACTTTTGACAAAGTATTTCAAAAGAGATAAAAACTAGGGAAAGAAATTTTCAATATTTGCACATAATCTAGAGGAATTGTTTATAAATCAAGATTTTCTAGATTGGAAAATGAAACTGTTTTCATTCACATGTTTTCTGATTGGTGAAAGGTTTTCCAGGAAAGAACAAGTTTTAGTATAAATATCAAGTACAGGGTGCTGACAGTAAAATATTGTTAGGGTAATAATAATATAAACAGCATAGGTGTATGTACTTTACATAAGAACTGGAGCAGAATTGAGTCTTAATGAATATACTTTCCTTGCCCCCAGAACAATAAAAAAAGGCTATATCTCAGAATTGATATATTTTGTTAGTGCTTACCACCCCATCCATCATATTTAAGTAATATACTTAATTGTGGTTCATTTGTCTCTGTTTTACTATTATAAGTCCCTGTGTGACCCTCAACATATAACAGGGAGATTTCAGTTCACAGATCTTCAAGTTAGAAGAACTAGAGAAGAACTGGATCTGAGAAGTCTTATCCATTACCTGAAACTGATTTTAATAAGATTCTGAACTTCAAGCCTGAGACTGATGTCATAAAAGGAAGAGGCTTTGGAGATCCTACGCGATGGGGCAGGTGGGTGCCAAATAAGGATACATTCTAAGGAAAAGAGTTTGAGGATTACTGGGGACAGAAGGCAAATTGTGATATAGACTGTTACCATGGTGGCCTCCAGTGGACCACACTCCCTCATATACACATTCTAGTTTATTCCCTAATAAGAACTGTGAAAAATGAGAAAAATAAACCTGCCACAGTTTCACTGATGCTGGTAAAGACTCAAGACTCTCAGGTCAGAACTGAAAGACAGATTATCACTTTTTTAAAAAGATTTTTTAGTTATACATGGACACAATATATTTATTTAGTTTATTTATTTTTATGTGGTGCTGAGGATCGAACCCAGTGCCTCACGTGTGAAGCAAGCACTGAGCCACAACACAGCCCCAGATTGTCACTCTTAAGAATAGTGGTAACCAGGGAATGATCATGTTTATGCTAGTTTCACAAGTCTCCATGCTCATGGGCGACAGGAAGAGGGTCATATTACACTTGCATATGTAGCAGGTTGTTTTATAGGATAGGAAACCCAAGCTAAGGGACCCTGACTATTTTATTATGAGCAGTGTGCTTGCTCTTGAAATCCATGTCATTATTATACTGGACTTTTCCTCTAGAGAGACACTATGTCTACTTCCCAAGGTGATTCTTTACGTAGATGTTCTTGAAAAGATGTTCCACAACAAAAGTCAGCTAGGAACTCTGCTTGTAAGAGCTGCAGAAATGTAAGCGATCCATGAGAAATTATCTTAATTTATTAGCAGAGATTTCTGTTTGTCTTAGAACTGGAAGTATATTTTCATCTTAAAAACTTTAATCTCAATTCGGTTCAAAGATCATGCTCTTACTTTCTCTACCTCAACCATTGGAATAGCATAGAAAGTTGTGGCTCAGAAACCTCATCTTCTTCCTCTTTCAAGCACCTACTACCCATAAGTGGGAACAGAAAAGAATGGGCATACATAGGTGTCAGAGAAGAGATGTCTGGGGCCTCACTCTGGTATTATTTTTATCTTTTCTCAATACCTTCTATTGAATAATCCTGGGTGATATGTAGGCTTATTTTTTTCACCTTTACTCAGATTCCTTTCTCCTTGAGAAAAACAACCCTTACTCCTTTTAGAATCTCCAAGCCTTTCTCTAATAGAAATGACCATTAAGACCTCTTGAGCCCTCTGCAGCTCATGCTCCACCATCAACCTTCATGCTTCCTTAGATGGAGGATCAAAACCCATTAGTATTTTCTCTTGCAGATTTAAGGGTCTCGCAGGCCTCCTAAGGGGCCTTGTTTTCTTCCCATGCACATTATACCATGGCTCTTTCAAGACCTGAGGGCATAGCCCTTTCCACTGAGCATCTGGGATTCAGAAATCTCTGTACCCAAGGAGGACACAAGTGTCTATGTTTAAATTTCAAAGGATGTATGTCACATACCCCTAATTCTTCCTATACTTGAAAGAAAACAACAGAATAGTGTAACATACTCTGAGGTTGCACTTGTGGAAGTGTCTCACTGATATCTTCTTTAGTGGTAGCTTGAGTTGAGCACTTAGCCTCTACATCTTAGCAATTTTGCCAAACATCTCCCCCTGACACCACCACAGGAACTCCCAGTCTTTATGAAAGATTTACTTTTAGTGCCTAATTGGGTTTTTGAAAAGGAAAAGCAACACTGCTCCTACATATATCAACTGAGGAGTGGTGATAAGATGGCTTCCATTGCCACTTAGCAAGCTTTGAAGCCCCGTGGCTGGGTCCCCATTTAGGTTCCTTATAGACATCTTTCTGAACCTTAAAAGCAAGGTTCTAATGATGATTTGTTTGTAATTTTTCCTGCAATTTTTAAACAAAAGAAAAGTCACATTTAACATTTGGAATGAAAACACACAGTGTAGATATATAAGAAAATAATGTATTTCTACTGTGTTAATGTTGTATCGGGTTTCTGGTTGATATTGTTACAATCTTCCCTAAATACCTGTGGGGAAAGTGAGTTACGTGAAAATTCCACTCATAAAACAAGCGTCTATATATACAAAGTGTAGATATTACCCCTGTCCTCACAAGCTTTCTTATTCATCTCAACTGCTTATGGATTGAAAAGTTACTGGAGAATTATAATTAACAATGTGGAGTGAAGGTTGGAAACTGAGGAAGAGATGGAATGCAACAAAATTTATTTTAGATAACTTCAAGGAATTTCTTGATTCTCTTTAGCAGTCCTTTATTTTCCCACACCTCAATTCCCTACTTGATTTATTACCATAATTATGTAAACCGTTTTAAACTCTTCATAAAACTATGAACCTCAATATTTATCATATGAGGTTTCCTTCACTTATATCTCTTATTTTTTACTGTAAATAAGAACTACCTATAAAATTTACTAATATGTAGATCTCTGAGCTTCAAGCATAGAGATTTCATTTCAAGAATTTGAATCTTTAACATTTTTGTACAAGTCTAAAACTGTTTGGTATAAGAGGATAGGATTCCTAAATGTATTATAAATGTTATGGAAATAGTGTAGTTGTTATGGTTTAGATATGTGGCTTCCCCCAAAAGCTCATGTGTAAGGCAAAGCAAGAAAGTTTAGGGTTAAAATGATTAGGTTATGAGAGCATTAACCTAATCAGTGCATTAATCCCTTGATAAGGATTAACTGAATGGAAACCTAAGCAGTTAAGTTGTGGCTGGAGGAAGTGGTCATTAGGCGTATGCCTTTGAGTATATATTTTGTCCTTGTTTAACAGAGCTCTTTTTCTCTCTGCTTTTTGGTGGCTACCTCCTGACCTGCGTTCCTTTGCCACATTATTCCACCATGATATTTTGCCCCACCTAGAACCCTATGGAAGCCGTCTAAGGACAGAGACCTCTAAAACCATGAGCCCCAAAATAAACATTTTCCCCTTTAATTGTTCTTGTCAGTTCTTTGGTCACAGCAATGGAAAAGCTGGCTGAAACAGTAGTATATTTAAAAAAAAAACATTTGTTGCAAAACAAATGCTTTCAGTGTGCATTAAGATTCTAGCTCTGTTATGTATTATAACTTTCTTCTGTTTGAAAGGAGATAGATCTTTGGTGACATCTATGGGAGATAAAAAGCTGTACTTGGCTTAAATATGATAAGCAGATGTGTCCAACTTTTCTGTACAGGATGAGATTGTAAATATTTTCATCTTTTCAGAAGTATTTCATCAGGCAAATTGTTCTCCATCACAGCTACTAAACTTTGCTGCTATAGGAGAAAAACAGCCATAGAGAATAAACAAATAAGAAGGGCTATCCAATAAAACTTTATTCATAAAATCAGATGAAGGGCCAGACTTGGCCTGCAGGTCATAGTTTGTTGATCTCTCAAATAGAACATGAAAATGATACAATCAAATTTATAAATGTGTATGTTTTAAAATACAATTCAGTCATCAATTATACTCTTATAAATAAATTGTTCTGTGAGATAGAAATGAAAAGATTTGAGTATGGGGTTATATTGTGGAGAGTTTCAGCACTATTGTGCTGAACTTTGCATCTCTAATCATTACTAATTGCTAGATTGTTCCTTATTATGGAATGGCAGTTATTTTAAGAAGAGAATTTGAAGCAGAGTGGGTTATTTTTCCATCCATTGTAACTGGATTATAAAACTATACTCATTGGCATGCAGCTTTTATTGCTTGCCTATGGTTGTTAGAACTAATCTTCCAACTCCTTGACTCTGATTTTTTTCATATTACTTTCTTTGGAAAGTGGAGGATTAGCAGATGCGACTCAGACAGGAGTTTGTAAAGCTGTAGCATGATTGACCTTGTATTTTTCTTCTTACATCTGCTTGCACAACTAAGGGACAGTCTTAGGTTAGCAAGCTTGATGGTCCCACAAAGAGGAATGAAACATGTGGAACAGAACCATACTCATATCAGCAGGCTTCAGAAGCATGAATGAGTCCAGTTAAGTTCAGTAAAACCATTCAGTTAATCCCAATATGGGCAATCGTTAGACAATCAGCATATCTGTTAGAAAAATTTATTCAGTGTTTTAAGTGATGGAATTTTGGGATGATTTTTAAATACAGTACTATTATTATCATTATTATTATTACCACCAATCATGGCACACAAACTTTATTTGTATCCTGACTCAAAGCATTAAAAGTTAGAAAACAATTGGGGGAAGCTGTACACCAATTGAAACATTAATAGATATAAAGTACTAGCTAATTTTTTAATTTTTAGATACAACTTTTGGTGATTTTTTTTAAAAAATGCCTTTGGCTTATAGATATTTATACTGAAATATTTGCCAAAAAATCAAAATGATTTGATGTTTGCAACTTGCTTTCAAATAATCCATGTGGTGAGTAAGTGGGAAATAAGATATTTATAGAAAAACAAGATTGTTTATGCCTTGGTAATTTTTGAAACCAGATGATTGGTGCATGAGTTTCTTATTAAATTGTACCTTTAAAAATTATTTATTCTAATTAGGTATACATGAGAGCAGAATGCATTTTGATTCATTGTACACAAATGGAGCACAATTTTTCATTTCTCTGGTTGAACATGATGTACAGTTGCACCATATGTGCAGTCATACATGTACTTAAGGCAATGATGTCCATCTCATTCCACCATCTTTCCTGTCCCCATGACCCTTCCCATTCCCTTCCTTCCCTTTGACCAAAATTCCTCCATTCTTGCCATTCTTCCTCTCCCATTATGGACCAGCATCCACTTATCAGAGAGAACATTCGGCCTTTGGTTTTTTGGGATTGGTTTATCTCACTTAGTATGATATTCTCCAACTTCATTCATTTACCTGAAAATGCCATGATTTTATTCTCTTTTAATGCTGGGTAATATTCCATTATGTGTATATACCACGGTTTCTTTATCCATTCATCTATTGAAGGGCATCTAGGTTGGTTCCTCAGTTTAGCTATTGTGAGTTGAGAAGCCATAAACATTGAAGTAGCTGCATCAGTGTAGTATGCTGTTTTAAGTCCTTTGGGTATAGACTGATGAGTGAGATAGCTGGGTCAAATGGTGATTCCATTCTCAGTTTTCTAAGGAATCTCCATACTGCTTTCCAGATTTGTTGTCTCAATTTGCTGCAACATTATTTTAGTCAACATTAAGTGATAAAGGAATCAATGTTGTAATAAATATTATATACAGACAGTTGTGTACATGTACATACACACATACACATACATACACAGAGCCATACAGGTAAATGCCTTAGAACTTGCGCTGAAATTTCCTTCTGTCTTTAAGCATTTTTTTTCTTTCAGTTTTCATTGCCATTCTCAGCATGTATTAATAGAGTCTTCAGAAGAAGCCACTGAAGGATATTAAGCAGACACTGCATGTTTAATATTCACGTAAATTATATAATGAGCTTTTTAAAATTCACATTTTTATTTAGTAGGTCTGAATTTGGCCCATAATTCTGTATTTTGAACAAGCTTCAGGATAATGCTAGTACTGCCAGTCTATGGACCACACTATGAGGAATAAGGATCTCTTTATGTTCTAAAGCATTTGAAGATAGACTGGAAAGTAGAATTAACTAATAAGAGTTTAGGATAGTTTACTATCATCTAAACTGGCCTTACCAACTTTCTAGAACTATTGTGGCTTTATTTTTCAAGGATCCAAAAAATTTACCAAATTTACTTTCAAAGCAACACTGATCACTTATCATTGCAATCACTTTCTGTTGCCCACAATTCTTCAAGACCACTCTCTGTTGTAGCTAATTCTTTTGCTACTTCTTTTGCTTTATCCAGTGGGACACCAAAGGTTGTCAGTAAATTTATAATGAATTACCTGTGCTTTTAATTTCGAAGGTCTAGAACATGTGCCTGTATTTTCACCAAAATAGACAAAAACAAGCAAACAAACAAAAAAATCCTCATCAACTACTTTACTTTCATTGCTTATGCATCATGACCAACCTAGTCAATTGCATTTCCATTTACTATATTTTAAGCAAATGAAAAGAAATTCACATGTAAAACATAAAAAATCATCAAGATTTGCCTTTCCCCTTTTTCTCCTGAGTCTCCAACTTGTCCCTCTTTGTTAAGTGTTGAAAAGCTAAAACTAAAATATTATAATCAACCTAAGACTGAATTTTGTTATATGCTTGTAGTATTGTAATTTATCTCAAAAATTTACATGTTTACCATCTATCTTAAACTATGCAAAGTATAATATAATGAATAATTTCTGAATGTAATGCTTCTAGTAATAAAGCCTTTTTCAAAACATAAAATTAATCATTATATTCTAAGATATCTATATTGTATTCACACAACCTGTTGGTGTGGTTATAAATCAAGTGAGAGAAAAGAAACCAATCCAAGTATCAAGAACATATTTCCAAGGTAAAATTTGCAACAGAATATGTCTAATCTATGAATAATATTATCTTAAAAATATTATTTCTAAGTTTATATAAACTCTCTTTGAAGGTTCTAGACAAGCTACATTTGACTGTAAGGCTGAATGCAAAATGAATAGCATTCTTTTTGTTTCACATAAAAATGTTAATGGTTTTTCTTAAATTATCCAAGAAAAGACAAATTATCAAAATTCAAATTCATTTGAATTATTTGTAAGGGATTCCAGACCATAATACATAGGTAGAATATGGGAAGTTTTAGCTTCACATCATAAACTTGTAAAATATTTGTAAATTACTGAATATAAATTGGTTATGGAAAATACTTGGTCACCTTAATTATAGTTTTAAATGCCACAAATGCTATAATAATAATTTTTACTTCAGTTTTTAATTTCTAAGCAATCAAACCACTTTAAATTCAATATCTGTTTAGAGTACCACTGTCCTACCCCAGCAGCATTTACGATTGGTAAAACGAGAGTGAAAAGTAAATGCCCACCTGAAGCAGGAAAGGTACCTTTCATGCCAGAGCAGTTCTGAAAATGTTAGTAACAATTTCTCCCATTTTTTTGTTTTTTTTCTCTCTATGTTAATTATAACAAAATAGGAAATTATTTCTCTTAAATTATACCTCTTATTTCCTATAATTTTTATGAATATTTTGTTACTAGGAGGATAAACAATTTGAAATCTCTTTTTCCACCAAAGTTATTTTCTGCAGCAGATTACTTTCTGTTACTTGGCAATATTCTAGAAACCATCTACTCATTGACACTGTTTGTTTAGTGTTTACATTTTTATTTTTGGTAGGGGTTTCATATTAGTAGCTGCTCTGGAAGATGTATACCAGATACATAATAATGGTAAAAAACAGTTGAGGAATCTCAATGATGCAACCCAGATCTGGGATTCTCAATCTTGCCTTCCAGAGAAGAAATACTGTTACATTCACATATTTTCTCACATTCACTCAAGGATGGAAAGATATTTTCTCAAAGTAGACAAAAAAAAATTATGCCTTTAATCTTTAGGAACTTTAATTTTAGAGATTTCATTGGTTGTGAAAATGAAGATTCAATAATATTATTATTAGATTTCATTTGTTTGCAGCCTCCATTGGTTTTTTTTTTATTTTAAAAAGATATTTTATGTAGAAAAAGTTACTATGGCTGTGTCCTGAGACCTCAGTCCTCCCATGAAAGTTATCTATTCTCTTTGTGACATGATAACAAGACCCAGTAGGCCATTAGACAAATAAGCAAATTCTTATCCGAAAGTCATTAACTAAAAACACTCACCCTCCTTTCTCTATTTCCTGGAAGTTGGTCCTCTTCTCCTTGTCAAAAAT